>OY776280.1:46511487-46581487 GCA_963675445.1 Linnaemya vulpina | reverse complement strand
TATATAAATATATATATATATATATATATATATATATATAAATATATATATATATATATATATATATAAATATATATATATATATATATATATATATAAATATATATATATATATATATATATATATATATATATAAATATATATATATATATATATATATATATATAAATATATATATATATATATATATATATATATATATATGTATATTAGGGTGGACCTTGTGTCGATATTTTGGTAGATGAGGGCTCTATTCCGTGCCTTTTTGAAAAAAAATGACAATGCCGAAAAAAAAAATTAAAAAAAAATTAGGGGTTGCGCACGAGCCGAGAAAAAGGTCCACTTTGCCAAAATTAGGGGGGAAATTGCCATAGGTCATCAGGGGTCACCCGTAGGGGGGAAGAATGTATGGCCAACCGCCATTAACTTTTTACCGCCAACATTTTCCCCCAAGACACCCACCCCCTAGCTCCTCCTCTTAGGGGGGTCACCATACAAAAATGGAGGTTGCTCAGTATTTTCGAAAAACACCATAGGTCATCAGGAGTCACCCCTAGGGGGGCAAAATATATGAACGACCCCCATTAACTTTTCATCCCCAACATCTTTTCCGAACAAACTTACCCTCTATCTCTACTCCTTGAGGGACTCCCCATACAAAAATACTGAAAATCTATGTATTTACAGTTGCACAATATCGAGATTTTTTTTGATTTTTTTACAGAAATTCCACCAATATTCCACCAAAGTTAAGATGACAACACAACTTAGATCGCGCGACGATATTTTTTTGATTGGTTATCCAAGCATGAATATTACGGGGAACAAATTACCGTCGAAGAAGCAAGTGCTAAGAATGCATTTCTTCAACATTCGCAAACGAAACATGTCGAAGAAAAATAGTGCGGTTATAGTCGCGGACGCAGTGATGATTTTTTGGCGCCAAGCAGCTATTCCGACGAAAGCCAGAGAAGATGTTACAAGAAAAATAGCTGCGCTGCACGATGAGTGGGATGCTTTAAGAAAGTCATCTCACAGAAAAACTGAGTCCACTAGAGAAAAAGAGAATAAGTTTTCTGATAGCTTGGATAATCTTTTCGACATCGCACACGCCAACGCCCTTGAGAAAATGACAAATACCGAAGACATTGAGTTTCTGCTAAAGCAAAGAGAAGATGGCCGGCCAGGAACTATGGGAGGTGTGGACGCTACTGATACTCGAACGAGGAAAAGAAAAGCTGAGCGCGAAGAACAAGAAGAGTTGCGACGCAAACGTGCAACGGAATCTAGTAGAGATCAGTTCGCTAAAGGCGGTAAGTTATTTCGCGCTTTGTGTGTTCGTCCAATGTTTATATTCAAATGAAATTCTTTCAATTGCAGTGGTTAAATTTTCAAGCAGTGATTCAAGCGATGATAATGGGAGACAGGACGAAAACTTCCCGGCAGAAGCTGGCCCATCAAATGTTGGTGACATAAGAGGTTACAAACAATGTTTTACTGAACGAGTCCTATCAGCTTTGGACAAGTGCAAAGTGACTGACCGAGACGCGGTCGGCATTATGATAGCGGCGGCAGAAGCATTTGGACGCGATCCTCAACAATACACAATAAACCGTACGTCGCTTCGGAGATGTCGGCGTTCAAATCGAGAGAACATGCTGGGTTATGTGAAAGACAATCCAGAAGTAAGATCGCATAGATTTATTTGCTCTCATTCAGAATTCTTATTCTTCAACGCGTTTCATTTATCTCCAGCTTGTCGCAGCTAAATCCTTCGTAGTCCATTGGGATGGCAAAATGCTTTTGGATTTTGTGGGTAGAAAGAAGGTGGACCGTCTACCGGTAATTGTCTCGTACGGAGAAAAAGAACAACTTCTTGGAGTTCCCAAAGTAGAAGATGGGAAAAGAAAAGGCCGCAGAATAGCACATGCCGTTTATCAACTGTTGGCATCTTGGCATATGACACATCGAATACAAGGACTTTCTTTCGACACGACATCAACGAACAGTGGCCCATTCTCCGGAGCCGCAGTTACTCTTGAGCGGCTGTTGGAGAGAGAAATCTTATATTTACCTTGCAGACACCACGTATACGAACTGGTGCTAAGGGAAGTTTTTGAGACAAAAATGGGAAAGACCAGTGCACCAGGCGTTCCTTGCTTTGACCGTTTCAAACAGGAATGGGACGCTGTAAAGGTTAAACCATTCCATTCTGGCTTGATAGACGATCAAGTCGTCAGAAAAATTCCTGTGGCAATGCAAGTCGGCATAAAGGAGTTTTGCTTAGATCAATTGAAGGAGAAACACCCTCGCGATGACTACAAAGAAATGCTACAATTAATTCTTTTGTTTCTGGGTGAAAAACTTGAGAATTACCATTTCCGAGCTACAGGACCCGTTTCCCATGCTCGATGGATGGCAAAAGCCATTTACAGCCTCAAGATGTTTTTGTTTCGGAGAACTTTTCACTTATCTGTATGTGAATTGAATGGTATTCGACACGTTTGTATTTTTGTGGTGCGACTTTACGTCAAGGCATGGTTTGGTTCTTCTCGAGCAGCTGAGGCGCCGAATCAAGATTGGAAGTTTTTGAAGGACATCGTCGAGTACAAGTCCGTTGACCAGGATTTATCTCGGGTAATGATAAAGAAATTTATCGGTCACCTATGGTATCTCGCCGATGAGCACATAGCCCTTGCCTTTTTCGATGACAAGGTTTCAAATGAGTTGAAGGCCAAAATGGCCCAAGCATTGCTAGAAAATGAGAATGACGAAGGTGAAGAAGATGAAGAAGACGAAGAAGGTGAAGAAGATGAAGAAGACGACCCGGTTCCCCGAGCTCCTCGCGTCGTAATCAAAAGCACCAGCGTTAAACAAAATCGAGGTGAAATTCAAAGATGTGAATGAGGAATTCTTGGCTAAAGACTTGAGCAACTTCGTCTCTCATAATACCAAAAATTTATTTGTACAATTTGGAATATCGCAAGATTTCATTCTAGCAAATCCAGCAACCTGGAAATCTCGCGCAGACTATCAAGAAGGTCGTAGAATTGTAAATAACTTGCGCGTTGTGAACGACACTGCCGAAAGAGGAGTAAAAATGATACAAGATTATAATAGAATACTGTGTCAAGGCGAAGAAGAGAAACAGTATTTACTACATGTTATCGATTCTTACCGCAAGAAATACCCATCAGCGAACAAAAATATGTTAATTTGACTATATTATATTAAAAGTGCTTAGTAGTACTACTCAATTACAGCTTCTTTTATTTTTGTATGGGGAGTCCCTCAAGGAGTAGAGATAGAGGGTAAGTTTGTTCGGAAAAGATGTTGGGGATGAAAAGTTAATGGGGGTCGGTCATATATTTTGCCCCCCTAGGTGTGACCCCTGATGACCTATGGTGTTTTTCGAAAATACTGAGCAACCTCCATTTTTGTATGGTGACCCCCCTAAGGGGAGGAGCTAGGGGGTGGGTGTCTTGGGGGAAAATGTTGGCGGTAAAAAGTTAATGGGGGTCGGCCATACATTCTTCCCCCCTACGGGTGACCCCTGATGACCTATGGCAATTTCCCCCCTAATTTTGGCAAAGTGGACCTTTTTCTCGGCTCGTGCGCAACCTCTAATTTTTTTTTTTTTAATTTTTTTTTTTGGCATTGTCATTTTTTTTCAAAAAGGCACGGAATAGAGCCCTCATCTACCAAAATATCGCAAAAATTTCATTTCAAGGTCCACCTTAATGTATATATATATATATATATATATATATATATATATGTATGTATATTTATATATATATATATATATATATATATATATATATATGTATATATATATATATATATATATATATATATATATACAGTGTTGTTCGAAACCTAAGCAACTTTTCCTGGGGAGCTAAACAGAGTCTTATATATTTGTTTTAAAATTATTTATTGAAAAAAATGCTTATAGTTATAATTGTCCCATGTCCTTACAGTCTAATAATAACATAATATATATAATTCTTCTTCTTAAAAAAATTGCTGTTCGAAACCTAAGCAACTTTTTTATTGTGGTACGTATGTTGTTTGTTTTTGCACAAATTAATAATAGCTTTTGACAAAATATTGTGAATGATTTATGTAGTTTTTAATCAGTTTTTGGTAAGCATAGTCATGGTGCGCACACGTTATGAGAAGGCTTTTTAATTAAAAATCGTTAATATGTTTTATAAGGTCAAATCCGAAATTTGTATTGCGAAATAATTTGGGAGAAATTAATCAATAATTTCACGTCTAATAAAAACGCATAAAGCAAGTGGAACAGTAGAAGATGTGAATAAAGCCGGGACGAAAATGAAAACTTCTGAACGAGCAGACAGAGAAATCCTAAGTCTATTTAAAATGGAACGATTTATCAGTTCACAAAAGGTTTTTAACCAGCTTAAACTTAATATTAGTGCTAGTACTGTAAGAAAACGTGCATTGGAAAACAATCTAAGAGGCTACATGCCGTCTAAAAAGCCCATTCTTTCAAAAAAATATCGCCAAAAAAGGTTTATAAAATCTCTTTAAAATTTATCGAAAATTTTTGCAAGTTTAATTAATTTTAAGGCTGGATTTTGTGAAAGCTCACTATAATTGGACTGTACAGAAATGGAAAACAGTTTTCTTTAGAGCCGTGTCTAAATTTAGCTTGTTAAATTCAGACGCAGTATACCACGTTCGTAGACCCAAAGGGAAACGCTTAGATCCGCGTTACACCAAGGGTACAATCAAGCATGGGGGGCGGAAATGTGATGGTGTGGACGTGCGTTTCAGCGAATGGAGTTGGCCCATTTGCTGAAATCAGTAAAAAATGGACCCATTCATCTACAGACTTTTTAGAAAACCATATGGTCAAACATGCCTAATGGGAATGCCACTTCGATGGGTCTTTCAACATGATAATAACCCGAAGCACTCGTCGAAGTTGGTCCAAGAATGGTTGTCTGTCAGTGGGGTCAGAGTATTGGATTGGCCCGTCCAATCCCCTGATCTAAGCCCAATAGAGAACCTGTTTGGGATTTTAAAGCGTCAAATCGGAACTCGCCTTTTTAAACACAAACATGAACTCTTTAATACCTTAAAACAAGAGTAGGAATCAATACGAGCGACTTTACTTACCAATGTTATAGAATCTATGCCAAAAAGATGTGCTGACGTCATAAAAAATAAAGGTTACCATACAAGGTACTGAAAGCTGCTTAGGTTTCGAACAGCAATATTTGCATTTGATTTAGATTTTTTGTTTTGGTTATTTTTTTAAGAAGAAGAATTACATATATTATGTTATTATTAGACTGTAAGGACAAGGGACATATATAATTATAAGCATTTTTATAAAAAAATAATTTTAAAACAAAAATATAAGACTTTGTTTACCTCCTTTGGAAAAGTTGCTTAGGTTTCGAACAACACTGTATATATATATATATATATATATATATATATATATATATATATATAAATATATGTATATATATATATATATATATATATATATATATATGTATATATATGTATATATATATATATATATATATATATACATATATATATATATATATATATATATATATATACATACATATATATATATATATATATATATATATATGTATATATATATATATATATATATATATATATATACATACATAGATACATATATATATATATATATATATATATATATATATACATATATACATATATATATAGATACATATATATATATATATATATATATATATATACATACATATATATATATATATATATATATATATGTATATACATAGATACATATATATATATATATATATATATATA
Source organism: Linnaemya vulpina (assembly GCA_963675445.1). NCBI lineage: Eukaryota > Metazoa > Arthropoda > Insecta > Diptera > Tachinidae > Linnaemya > Linnaemya vulpina. The sequence continues at coordinate 46,575,627 of OY776280.1, read as the reverse complement.
TATATATACATAGATACATATATATATATATATATATATATATATACATAGATACATATATATATATATATATATATATATATATATATATAGCTTATCTGTACATTGAAAACAATGTTAGTAGAGGTTCGTACGGAGGAAGTATTTGCTGTTCATCTTTTGGGTTTGTTGGAGAGAAGGTAGAGGAAACTTTTATTTGGTACGAAGCTTGTACTCGGGAAGGTCGTTTTGTTATTATTATTATTTGATATAATAGTTCTGTTTTAAAACAGTAGTAAACTCTTTCACCACTAAACATGAAGTGACAAAATTTTGGAAGTAAAATAAAACGAACATTTGTTGATACCAACTTCTCTATGTGAACATTCAGGCAGTTTCAAAAGGGAATTGAAAGAAAGTTTGAGCAGCAAAACTTCCTCTTGTGATCCGGAACTTATAAGAATTCATCGGTAGTTCCACATCGCATTTTTTCATTGATAATCTGATTGATTATAATATGTGATTTCGAAGCACTTTATCACTATGTGATAAATTATTTATATTTTCACAGTTATGTTTCCTGTAACTAGCAATGCTCTTAAGATATTCTACAATCTTCTTATTAAAATTAGAGCATTATTTCAATTTACGCATGTAACTAATTTAACGGAAATCATTGTATTACGGCTGTGCATTATTTAGGTTTAAAATAACCTTAATATACTCGAGTATATTTCCTCTTTCAACTGATATCAGTTTTAAGTTATCGTTTTAATTAGTTTAGATACACCTGATGATTTAAAAGCGAGCGGGGTAAAGGATAAATTTGGGTAGAAAGATCATCATGATGTAATTTTCCCATTTGTTTTGAGTCTTTCTTTTTTCTTGTTATGTTTAATACTCTCAAAGAATAATTTTCTACATTATTGAAAAAAGTATTCAATACTTTAAGATCATCGTGCGAATTACATTACAAATTAGAGATGGAAGAGTATCGATGGCACTATCGATAGTCATTTTATTGTGTGTAAATCTATGGTTATATTCTACAACTGTTTAATATTTAAAAACAAAAAATATTTTTTAATCACTATCGATAATAAATTCTCCAAAACATTTCTTCAATAACCGTCAGTTATGTAAAATTCACTTACAAAATCGTTAAATTTACTTCACGAAATGCAAAAATATTGTAAAAATTTATAAAATCAAACTAATTTTTTCCATTTATGGAAATATTACGATAGTGACACAATTATAGTTTTCCACCTCTATTACAAATCTAAATTTTAAAATTCTTCTTTATTTATGTTTCATTTCACCAAGACGAAAATATACTTTTTTGTCATACATTCAATTATAATAAAATAAACAATAACATTGTAATAAAAGTTTCTCTTTTTCAAAAATTCATGTTGCTAAAAATAATAAATTTATACAGATAAATAAAATATGTACACATACGTATAATATAAATATTTTTAAAATTAAATAAACTATTTACTTTATACAAATTAATTAAACATCTAATACAATTATTTGAATTTATGGGACAAAATGAAACTGGCGAGGCCAAAGGGTAAGAACAGAAAAGCTTTTTTGGTTTCGAAAATTTTTTATAAATTAATATAGTTAAGTGCGCTTTTATTTCTTAGTTACACTTAAATTTGCTTCAATGTTTTTTTATCGTTTTCTAATCTCCAAAATTTTTTATATATGTATATATAATTTTATATATATGTATATATGATTGCTAATACTACACATTTTTATACTTGATTTGTTTCTATTTTTGTTGTATACTTTAACCATAAATAAAATGTACACGTGTATATATCTATATTTTAAAATAGGGCATGCATGTTGAAAAAAAAAATATTATGGAGTTATTTACTTGAAATCATTTTGACTTAAATACTAATTGGTGTTTTGTTGTTGGTTAGTTACGAATCATATCTGTTTTTTTTTTGTTTTACTTGAAATTGTTGTTTGTTGTAGCTATTCATTATAAGTTCTGCCGTACATTCTTAAAAGTCCTGAATTTTACACAAAGTTACCTACGGTAACAATAATAAAATTGTCATCTTTTTGCTGTTTCCATAAATTCAGATAATATTTAAGAATTTAATGTTAAAATTGTTTTTTAGATCACCGAAATGAAAACCATTTCTAGTTTATTTGATACAGAGTATAATTTTTTTTTAAATCAAACCGCGAAAACGTTAAGGCATTTTGTGACAGCGTGTTTGTGCTGCCATTTAAAAATTGACATTTTGGAAGTACAACGCAATATACATAAATGGCAAACGTTACCAATTTAGGTGTGACACATTAGGTGTGATACCGTACTTTTTGGGTAAAGTTCGGTAAAGTGAGAGTAAGCTAAAAATTCTCTCACATATTGTTAAAAATGTACAAAAGTACGGGAACACAAAAAGCCAAATTTCTTTACCAAAAGAAAACATCGAAGTGTTTTGAATTTTACTACATGGTATATGGTGTCTGCATGAGAGTTAAAATTAAGCAGTATTTAGTTTATTCGCCATGTACTTTATTACAATCTTTATTTAAAATCTTTTAATAATAGCTTTTTGCAGTCTTTAATTGTTTATCTTTTTAAAACAGCTGATCGTTTGTCTGTTTTCCCAATATGCCCGAAAAAATTTTGCGGGCTGTTTCGTGCAAGAAGAAGAATTTTGTTCTCACAATCTCTCTCACTTGCCCAAACTTTGAGTACGGGAACAGTTTTGGGTAAGATTGTGCACCCGTGGGCACCCAAAGTAGAGTACGGGATCACACCTATTATTTTGTTTGCTTGCTATGTTACAAAATGCCATAGTTTGTTCTTGGCTTTAGATTCATTCGTACGGCCATATGTAAAGTTCTCTGGAGCAGACCTTATAATTATGTAAAATCTGTTTCTTGCGAAACAAATCGTATAAATAATTGTTATCATAACCATTATAACTTAGAGGGGTGGGAGAGGTTATACGAAATATTGAAGAATTTTTCCAGTTAACATTTCTAATTTTTTAACTCTTGCTCACCAACTTTGTGAAATTGTTTTGTTTTGTTCTATAAAGGAATTAAATTACTCCAACTTTTTCCTTGTTAAAATGTGTTGCATAACATATATTAAATATTCTTAAAAGCGACCACGATTTATATTCTTGATACGTATGCCCACTTCAAGAACGTGTTCGCCTGCTGAGTTTGCTACATTAACAGTGGCTGCATTATTTGTGCCACTACTATTGCTACTGCTACTATTGTTACCATTACTGGTACTACTGCTACCGCCTTCATCATGTTGTATATTATTGTTATTATTGTTAATTGGTATATTGCCATTTGCGCTAGATAAAGGGATACGTCTCACCACTGTAGTTATGGCTGAGGTGGTTGAGTTGTTAGATAAATTATTTGAAGTAATTTTACAATGGTGGTTGCAATTGTTCGAACCATTGCTATAATCATGCGGACCACCTACTGTATGCCTTCTTTTAATCGAACGATTTTGTTTATTTTGTATTTGACGTTTTTTAGTTAAATTCATGTCAGTCTTTTCATCTTTAGTTAAGCCAGTTGTTGGCATATTCGCTCCTGCTGCACCGTTGCCACCGTAACGCGAAGAATAATTGCGACAATTAAAAGAAGCCGACCGAAACAATCGATGATCTCTTCGTTTTTTATTGTATTTATCTAGAAGAAACGATGGTGAGGCCATTACTAAAGCTTCTTTAGGATCGCTAGTGGTCGAGCCTTCAGAATCGTCTTCGGAACACCTTTGTTCCTGTACGGATGAAGAGAAACGTAAATTTTTACTTGTCGCATAGAGATTTCGTGCAGTTGATGCCGTCAGATTTCCTTTCAAAGCACTTGATGTTGGTGTGGATGCCGCAGTTGGCAGGGAAGTTAAACCACCTCCAACACTGCCAAGCGATGAATTAATAGGTGCTGTAGCCGAGTGTTGCAATTTATGTGCTGTTTTGTAGGTAGTTGTAACCGTTGACCCCGATGAAATGGAAACGGGTTTTTCATTGTTCATTTTGGCATTCATCAGAGTATTAGTTGACATACACGAGCGACTTAGCATTAAATTAGTTCCTGTAATATTATCAAGCGGGCAAAAATTGTGAAAATGCCTTTCGGGCGATTCATCGGCATAAGGAATGTTTTCAGAATGCAGAAGCAGAGGTTCACCAATAGTGTAGCGGCGAGGTGTTGTGGGAAAATCTGGAGATCCGTTTTCATCATTTGATTCGGAGCCATATTTAAATATTTTGAGTTTGTCTTCTAACGCATCAGTGACAGCACCTAATGACATGGAACCTAAAAAGGAAATTTTGTATAAAAATACATAATTTCAGAGACTTATGGTTTGGACTTGCCTGTATCACTGAGACGACTATTACTACTTTCGTCGTCAGTAAGAGTTAAGGATATATCAACACTACTGCGTTGCTGTTCCTTGGCAATACTGCTACCACTGCAACTACCGGAATCTTTTTCATCTAAACTAGCCTTTCGATCATGGCGGTTGCCCGCTAAACCTCGGTTTTCACTCTTCTTTGTAGTCTTCTTAGTTGATGAAGCTGTTGCGCTGCTGCTACTTGAAGAGGAAGTAGCTGTAGTGGTGGCACTGGTCGACTGAAAATGTAAACGTAAAGTAACACCAAAGTCATAAATATTTGGAACAGCTTTGCGTTTTTGACGATACGCTGCCACTGATTCACAAACAGCTTTAGAAGCATTACGGGTGTGATTTGAAATCGAGCTTGTAGTAAGTGTGGAAATGTTGGGTGTTGACTTGCATATATTTTTGAAGGTATTCTTGGTGATTGTAGTTATAGGCATAGGTGTAGTAATAAAATGTTTTGTGTTGGTGTTGGCGATAGAATTGGATGTGTGAAAAGATTTAGAATTAAGTGCGCTTACCCTGCTATCACCAGGTTTTCGAATTCTTCTTCCTAATTGCGGCATAAAGCGTGATGTTCGGGAAGTGGTATTGCAAGAGCTTGAGTCGCGGTCATTTTGAAAACGTTCAATTTTTGATATGTTATGCAACAACATATTTGTTTGATTCTCCTGTTGTTGCTGAGCTGCTGACACCCCAGTGGTCGACGCTGATGTAGACGCATTTAAATTATTACCACAAACATCTTCAATGTCTGGCGTTTTTCCATTTTCAAAAAAGTATTCATACTAAAAATAATATATAGGAATATATATAATATTTGTTATCAAAAATAGTTAAAAATGATTACAAATTATTGCAAGTGGTTGTGAGAGGATTATCTTTTATTTTATTTATTTTACAAATGGTTTTATTTATTCACTTACAATTCTTGTCATATCCTTACAGATAGTTACACATATGTAAAAACATAAAGTAAATACCAATAACATACCAACTTATTAATAGTTCAACAAGATAATAATTTTACGTGTAATAACATTGGAATTTAAAGAAAATCTATAATATTAATATAACTTTTAAATCGATCAGCCTTTCCATAATTTGATCTGAAGTATTAATTGATAGCAATTCAAAGTGTCGAGATGGACGATGAGGAACATTAAATTATATTTTATCGAGCAGGAAAATAGAACATATATCACCATATAATAATATTATATTTAATATAAACGACACATTCAGCATAGTCCTTCGGCTTTTAAGAGTTGGAAGTTTAATTAGAGCAAGACGGCTAATGTACGATGGGAGATCTAATGGATTCCATTATAGTTCACGAAGGGAAAATAACAAAAATTATTTTTGTACACACTCGATATAAATGTTGTGGTTCATATATATAGGATCCCAAACTATAGATTCATATTCTAGGACAGGTCTTGTAAGGGAAACATAAAACTGCTTAGTAACATACGGGCCTTTAATTTCTTTTCCCCATCGTTTGATAAAACCAAGAATACACCGTGCTTTATTTACAGTTACGAAAATATGCTTTGACCTCCCCAGATAATAATTCACACTTATATGATTTCCTCTAGTTGTAACAGATTTGTTGTAGTAGAGCATCATTTTCGAAAGACATGTTGAGCAGGTGAAAATAGTGATGATACATAATGAGAAATGCATTCAGTTACCATCATTTGAAAAAGTTTTGAATAATATTTCGTTTAAGAATCCCTCAATAATTAACGATATCAGACTTAATACCAGATTTGTAAAACGGAATAATAAAAGGCTTTTTCCAGACTGCAGGGATATATCTATGTTTTATTAACATAGATAACACATTACAGATGCATGTTAATAGTGCATCAAGAAATTCAGCACATCTTATCAACATACAGCTGGCAATATTGTCAGGAAGACTCCTATATGAATATTTTAGTTTCTTTAAATTTAAAGTTTTGAAAGAAAAGACTTGAGATAATTTCATTATAAAATTGAAAGTATGAAGTAGTAATAGAAAAATTATAATCAGCTTATTTTAAGGACATCACAGGATTCAATGTCCCGAAACTTCATAACTGTCGGAAATACGGCATATTTTCTTTTGAAGTTTACAAACTTATAGAACGATTTAGGACTATTTTAAAAATCTTTCCCCATTTTGCGTAAATAATTATCGTAACAAGATTTATTCAACGAATTATATTTAGTTTGAGTCAGCCAGTTTTATTTTTGTAAATTTTATAAAACTTATTTTTCTTATTTTTGACTGTGGACAGCTGTTTTGTCAGGCGGCACCACTAGGTTTGCAACGATATTGCCGAGGAATACACAATTCCATAAGAGAATCAATTTTAGTATACAAACGTTTTTCGTCTAAAGTAATACTTGTGGGCAAAAATAATTCATCCCAGTTTATATTATAAAACAGGCTATTTAACAAATGGAAGTTTGTATCTTTAAAACACAGTACCTTATCGTTTACATCAGTGAATTGCGTGTAAGCTGTAAAAGAAATTGGCAATTTTAAACCTCTTGTAGGGTGATATCGAACCTCGGGAATGGTAATTGGCACAGAGTGCTTAACAGCGATATCCGAACGTTCATTTATAAATAAATATTAAGACCAATAATTTCTTATAATCATTATATATACCATTCAGCTGATAAAGCGACAAATCCATGAGATAATTGATAAACTCAACACATCTTATATTATTTGTTGATATAATTGGTGTAGAGAACCCACCATCGGGAGAATAACGCGGCAAAAAGGGAGTATAGGCTACCTCAGCTGTTTTCGCTGTAGCAATGTGCAAAAATTGCTCGTTTCTATCATAAGCGTTATTTTAGCCAGAGGTTGTCTATTGACTTCTACAGCTTGGCCAATCACAATCCATTTTTCAACAAATTTCTAGAATCTTTCAATAACTAAACATGACTTCGCATGCTCCCACAAAACATCGAAATTTTGAAGACCAAGATATTTTAGATTTAGTATTTTTAGCACAATTTTAAAAATAGCCCATAGCCCATTAAAAGATTATTTAATCCAAAAATTTGTATTGCATGTCCGTTTCAAAGGATTATATACAAGCAAAAGTATGTATATATATTTTCACATGCCACAAAGTACCGGGTTATCCATTTCGTGGTTTAAAAAGTATAGGACTGGAATTCGACATCTGTCAAACTAAGTTGTTAAACCAATTTTTTTTATTTTTAGTTGAAAGTCTGACATTGATGAAAATGGATCGCTTAACTATCATACAACGCATAAAAAATTATCAAAACATACTACAAAAATGGTGATTCTGCAACAGCCACATATCGTGCTTTAAGAGGAGATTATGGTTTACATAATCGTCCAACTACGCAAGCAATTGTGAAGAAATTTGAAGAGACTGGAGCGGTTGCAAACATTCTAAGGCCTGTGCATCATCGTTTCGCTCGTTCCACTGAAAATGTCGCTGGTGTAAGTGAAAGTGTTGCCGAAGACCCGAATGTGTCGATTCCTCCAATTCGGAGCGTTATCGTCATATGACTTTTTTTGCCTGCTATTGAAGAATACGACTTGGAGAATATGTGGTTTCAACAAGACGGTGCCACATGCCACACAACTCGAGCGAATATGGCTTTATTGCAAGAGACATTTCCTGGCCGCGTAATTTCTCGTCGTGGCGATATCAACTGGCCACCAAGATCATGCGATTTGACACCATTAGACTTTTTTTGTGGGGCTACGCGAAAGACCGTGTTTATGCATATAAGCCTTTAACTCTGGAGCACTTAAAAACCAACACTCGTCAAGTTATGGCTGAGATACCGCCCAATATGAGTCAAAAAGTGGTCGAAAATTACCTCAAAAGAAACAATGGTTGCAACACTTCGCGTGGTGGTTATTTAAATGATGTAGTGTTTCACATATATAGTGTCAACGTTCAAACTTTATAATAAAAAAGAAATATCATGAAAATATATTTGATGTGTTTTATTTACGTTTACTTTTGAAACCGCGAAATGGATAACCCTTAATATGTATAAGTAAATAAATAACGAACCTATTTTCAACAGTTTCGTTAATTTATTGTAAGTTAATTGCTTCTTTTTACCTTTTATTATTATTATTTTTTTTTTTGCTTTTATTTCCTTTACAGTCATTTTCATTTTCCATCCATCCAAGTTTTGTAATACTATACAACCCTTTGTTCTATACCTATGCCTAAATGCAGATGGTTATATATATATATATATATATATATATATATATATATCTCATTATATATTCATTCCACTTTTGAAATAATGTCACCAACGTGGACATCAATTTGCTGGGAAAACTGTGTTTTCTCCTTAAAACAACCAAGTCATAATATATCAAAAACGACCGAGCCTTACAAATTCTGTTCTGCAATATAATTACTCTCATAGTCTTTAGAGAAACATGTTGCCAAGATTTGTAATATTTTATGTCGGTATGAGTAGAGCTAAATTAATATTACTATATTAGTTCCACTCTTACGGGGAAAAATAAATAAATCGTAAAGTAATTATTTTATATACATATACTTAAATGTATATAGTTTGTATATGATATTTTAAAATCAACTCACATTTGTTAGAAGCAGTTCTACAATTCTGCATTGATGTTTCATATCCTTTACGGCTATATCTAAAGTATCATTGGGGGTGCGTATTATTGAAGGACCAAATATTATTGCCAAGTTTTTTGGTTCCATTAAATTAACTTCGCAGTTTTTACTGACTCTGTTTAAATGACGAAACAAATGCTTCATCGTCTCATACGAATAGCGGGGTAAAGCTTGTAAAAGTTGTTTTATTTCTCTTAAACGGTCCATGCCAACTTTTTTGTCAGCCTCTATAAAATTGTTATAAAAGGTTGTGGGCAACAGTGCATCCGGTAAACTTCTTATGAATAACTTCAAAAGACTAGATACGACATTGACATCCTCCCATCTTACGTCAGTATTGCAACGGTCCCAAGAGAAATCAGTTTTGTTCACTTGATCTGATAGCTCAGATATAGCAGCTTTATTACCGGGTATACGATATATGCCAACTACTCCCAAGCCTTTTGTTTCGACAATATTTGTACATACTTCTACAAGAGTTGGTACATATTCGTTGTTTTTCGACTACAATTTTATTCATATTTTAAATTAAGAGTTCATTATTACTCTGAGAAGTTAAATATTGCTTACCATTGGACATGTTTTTAGTGGGACACCAATAGAACCAATTGTCTTGGAAGATGAAGAGAGATTAGAGGGTGATAGATCAGCATTATGGCTACCACTACTACTACCACCACCTCGACGAAATAATAAATCTTTCCAATTTTTTGCCTTTGGTGACCCTAAATCCTTGTCTGGTATGTTTTTGTTAGAAGATGATTTGCGAGTTTTCATCACAGGAGATATGGAATCAGAAGCTTCCAGTTCACTTCGTGATGTAGAACTTATTGGAGAGTGTTCTGGTTGTAAATGTTGTACATTATCATCACAGTATGTTGATGTAGACATGCTAGCACTTGCAGCAGTCTTTTGTGGTTCAGCTAACTGTTTACCTTGAAGATCCTTAACGTTAAAAAATTAAATAGTATTATTAGGATTTTGTGTAAATTATTTGAGTGGAAAATCTTACATTTTCATCATAAATTAAACTATTTTTCCACTGTACTAAGCCAAATATTCTTTTCATTTCTGAATTACTCTTAGTTTTGAAAAAAATCTCTGTATGTGGTTGATACGGAGTATCGCTATAGTATGACTGGTGAGGTACGTTGGTCGAATTACCAGATGATGTTAACTTATCATTCGTATCATCTAAATTTAGTTCATTGCCTAAACTGGCTATCGGTGAGGGTTTCGATTGCATACGAAACACATATTTCTTTTTATCTGATTCATCGAATATTTTATAGTTTCTAATGTCGAGTTCTATCATCTGTAAAGTAAATGAATTTAAATATCAGTTATATATTTCATCATACGTATTTTATTTTATAATTACACTATTATCAGATTTTGCATTACGGCTAGGATATATTTTTAATATATCTCCTTTAATCTCGATTTTAGCTTGACGCCATGAACGATATTCAGAAAGTCTCTGAAAAAAATATGCAAAAATTGCATCAATAAAAACTTTACTACGATTTAAAGCTAAAGGTAATTATAATAAATCTATAGGATTAGGTTTTAAATTTCATTACATAATTGGTAGTTGAATAGCGACTTTGTTGTTATTCTAAAAATCAAACATTTGATTTCCTTGATGCTGCTTAAGTATGTGCATCTACATTCCATTGCCCTTTATAAAAAATCACCAGTAGACGACAATCTAATTTAAAAAAAACACAAAGTCTCTTAGCTTATACACAAACTTTCGAATACTAATTTCGATGTAAATAAAAAAAAAAAAAACACGGATGGCTTTGAAATTAAGAAAAATATACTGAAAATGGTTTACTCTAAACGCCGTCCCTGTAACTTGCCACTAATTTTAACCGCAATATCGTAGTCTGGTTTTTGCACTATTCTGTGCTTTAGAGCTAAAGCACTATTATTTTGATTTTCGAATCAACCGCTTCCCACGAGATAAGTGGTGATTGATATAGTGTTCGATTACTATAAGATATTCGAGAACACTAACTGATCGGATATATAATTTCGAAGTTTAAAAAAATTAAATCTCTCTTTTCTTTCATGATATCTCACGAACTGATTAAACAATTTTGACCCAGTTTGCGGTGTTCGAAGTGGTTTTTAATAGTCAATATTCTAAAAAGATATGGAAAACGGTTGACCCTAAAGGGCAAAAAATACACATGAGCATTGTAAAGCTCTGCTTTACAGGTTATAAATTTAAAAAAAACTGATGTTGACTTTCCTCCCTTGTGTTTTAGAATAATTATTATGACTTTTTCAATTTAAAACACTTATCGAACAATCAGCCGATAAGTTAAATTTAATATTGTTATATTTTTCTATTTATTTTTACATAAATAAGCACTTTCCACCAAATGAATTTTTTATAATTGCTAATTCGCACACATCACGTTTGCCTGGTCAAGTCTTCAGTTTTTACTGGACGGTAGCGTCAAGCTTAAGAATAATTATACTTGAAGTTGGCAAATGAATTGTTGGCTAGCGATTAGTTGTTTCTTATATAAAGTTGGGAAGCGAAAAATATGCAACTAGATTTTCGCGTATGACCGTAAAAGCAGGTTCAAAAGGAAATTGAAGTAAAGCTGGTCGATTAAACCTGATGTCTGTGAACTGGGACTAGGCATATTAAAAACAATTACTTCTACTTGTTCTGTATAAAATTCAGAACTGCATTACCTAAAATTTTACATAATTCAAAGAGGCTCAAGCTTCTGCTTAAAAACAGCTAAAGGACTAGTACACTTTATAAAATAATTAATTATTACAATATGAAATTTATTTGTTGGGTGGTTAAGCAATGTCTATATGCATTTCATTGGCGCTTCTTACCAAATCGTCAGTAGACTTTAACCACAGTTTTGAAAATTTTCAAACTTCTCAACTTATCAAAAGACTTCTATAAACCATCTGAAAATTCTGTTAATAAATTAACTATAAAAACTCACAAATGATTTTAAGAAATCACATTATAATAAGTGTAGTTAGTAGGCTATGAAACTTTTTTTCGATATGAAACTTTTCTAAACTGTGATTAAAGTCTACTGACGATTTGGTGTAAAGCGCCAATGAAATGCATATAGACATTGCTTAACCACCCAACAAATAAATTCCTAACGTCCTGACGTCTATTATTATTGAAACTTTGTTAGTAAAAAGTACGATTTCATCGGAAATGTAAACATGTTTCCTTATCAAATTTTTAGAGGAAACTGAAGTTGATAAGTTGAAATTCATCCTAATTAAATAACAATGTGATTTTTAAAAATTAACTGTGAATTCTAAATGATTTATAAAATACTACTCATTAAATGAGAGGTTTGGAAAATTGTGTTTGAAGTCTAATGATGATATGTGAAGCACCAACGCTTAACCGACAACAAATAAAATTAAGTTATTTTTTATAACTTAATTTTTACTGCTTTATAATCTAACTTTATAATAATTTATTATTATTTCGTTATTAAATAAACACATTTTTACAAAATATTTATAAAATGTTCATTATATATATACATGTCTTAAACATAAAAATAATTTAGACTTGCTACAGAATATTCGTTGCTCGGATAGATATATCACACTTCTACACAAACAAAATATTATAGATTGCCTGAGCTTTGTAAAACGAAACTGTTTTCATCTAGACTAGAAAATTTAGTTTTTCTTAATTTACCACTTATAACATTCTTAAGATTTGAATGTATGCAATATGTATTCCTGATTTTAATCTAAGCTTAGATACCAAAGAATATGTTATCTCACAGTAAGGAAGACAACATTGAAGATGATACATAATTTTAAACTGTTTCAGAGCCTAGTAAAAACCCCAGTTTTTTTATTCATCCCATGGTAATACTTACTTTTCCATTTATACACGTAGATTTTATTTCCATTTCAGTTTCAAATATTTCCATTTCTGTTGCAACATCTTTTGTTTCAAATTTGCTACTAACATCGATACTGGATACACTATCGATATGAATACTAAAAATAACAATTAATTTACATATGCAATTGAATATTAATACAAATTTACTCACCTGTGCCTTATATCACTATTTACAGATGCCCTACGACTGCTCCGTGCAGATGATTTCAATTTTAAATCTTCCAATGCATCTAAAGATTCACTTGTGCTATCGGCTGCACCACTCTCACCACCAACGACATCATAAATAGGATCAAGATGTTCTTCTATTTGTTCCGCTAATAAAGCCGCAGATTTTGTCGACAGACTATCATTTACACTGCATGTCGAATTGTTCGTGACAGAAGATGACGATAAGGATGTGTCACAGTGATAGTCATCGTTAGTTGCACGTAAATATGAAATGCGTCGCATATGCTTTGGTTCGTCGAATGACGACATTGGCCTAAATCGTCTTACAACTGGAGTAGTGGTTTTGTTTATTTCTGTCAAATCTGTCATAGTGGAAGCTATAAGTAAATTTAAAAACTCAAAATGAAAAATACGTATGTACATACACATACAGATATATACAGATACATATATATATATATATATATATATATATATATATATATATGTATATATACATATATATATGTATTTATATATATATATATATATATTTATATATATGTATATGTATATATATACATATATATATATATATATATATATATATATATATATATATATGTATATATATATATATATATATATATATATATATACATATACATATATATATATATATATATATATATATACATATATATATATATATATATATATATATACATATACATATACATATATATATATATATATATATATATATATATATACTTATATAGCGATGTCGCGAGCTATCGTTCGGTCAAATGTATATCATTTAAAATGAAAACTGTTCGTAAAAAATTGCCTTTGTTCTAAAAGTAACTTATTCGATCGAACGACAGCTGGAAACAGTGGAAAACAGGCAGATAACCTCGGAAAAACACAGCCTAAGAAAAATATGACACATTACGAACTCAATGCGATCTGGTATTGTAGATGTAAGGCAAAAGAAAAATTTCCAAAAATTCAATGGGGCTATAGGAGACCAAAAACGTTTGGAGTGGCTTGCTAAAGCTCGGAATCAAAATATCCCCACATATGGTACAATAATTAAAACAAAGGCAAATGCGATTGGATGTAGCAACTTCGTCGCTCCTAATGGTTGGCTTCAAAATGTTTGAGAGAGATATAAGTTTTAAAAGCATTTCAGGAGAAGCTTTGATGGCCAAGTATTCTGACCTGGCGGGCTTTCCTTTTTGATATCCAACCCTAGGCCAGAAAATATCTATAATGTTTTTAAGTTAGAAGAGTGTGTTGGTGAATTTTATGAAGATAGATTTTTTATAACAATTTTATTTTGAATGAGTATGGCTGGAGAAAAGAAAAACAATTTCAAGAAACACTACAATTCAAGAAGATCTACAATTATATAAACTTTTTTAGTATTAATGTCCTTGATGTATTTTTTTTATAAAAGACGCTTGGATTAAACGGACAGTTGAAGAAATATAAAACTATTTCAGCAAAGCAGGGTTACTAAAAGCATATTCAGATGATATTTCACTTTCCACTCTTGCAAGACTGATAATACAATCTTGCACAATAAAATATTTTCATGTGAGAAATTTGTATGCACATATTAATGTAAATATTCTAACGGAATCCGATGATCAAGAACTTTTTGTTGACAATCAGATTATACGTTTGCGTGATAATGAAGTTACCGACGCCATTGAATACAAAGAGGAGAACTGTAATAACATGAACAAATTTACTGAAAAAAAATTTCATGTCTTTAAGAATGAAAAATATGAACTAACAAACTATTCGTGACGTTTAGAATTCAAAATGATGTTTTCTACAAAATAATTTTTTTTTGTTAAATTTTTGTTAAAGGACAAAACTTCCACGATCCTGAGTATCCGCTTATGAAAGCTTTCACTGTACATACACATACATATACTCCTAGTCAAAAAATTATATGTGCATAATTGCTTTTCTTTGCACTTTATATTATTGTATTAATGATACAGTAATAATTTTTGGTATTTACATTCTCCTTCGTATGCTTAATCATTTGTTGTTATTAGTTAAAATATACTTTGCTCTGCATTCGTAGTACCGATAATTTTAATGATATTAATAGCAAATTTCGAATAAAATATTTTTAAGTGAAAATTGATTTATTTGCCTTGCGTGTCAAATCAATACAGAACTTTATAAAGCGGAGAAAACGATTTCAAAGTGAGTACAGCGCATAGACAATATACATATGTATGTAATTTTTTTAATTTTTCCTTTTTTATAAATTTTTTTTCGAAAAAAGGGCCCGTGGAACTAACAGATGAAGAGCGCAGATTGCTCAAGGGACTATATCAATCCGAAAACAAAGTTGGTCAAATTGCTGCTTCAGTAAAGAGACATCGAAATACGGTCACAAATTTCTTGAAAGATCCTAATAACTATTGCACCAATAAACGTAGCGGCCGGATTCCCACCACTTAGCCGGATATCCAGCACTTACCAACCGGAGTAAACGGCGCATACAGCACTTAGCAATTAATAGCCATATGTGTTGTAGGCAGACAAAGGTGGAACTTGGTCTAGGTGTTTTTAAACAACGTGTCCACCAAATAATTAGACAAGACTTATTATCTTAAATATGAAAATCAAATGTCTAAACTATGCCTAAAACAGCATTACAAAAAAGCACGTTTATGGTTTTATGAAAAATAAAAGTTTTGGGATGAGGAATTCGAATCGATGAATATTTAGTGACGAAAAAAGTTGAATTTAGATGGACCAGATGGTCTCAACAAATATTGGAGAGATTTAAGAAGCCCTCGGGAAGAATGCCATAAACGCGTTCATGGCGGCGGATCACTCACGGCATGAGCTGCATTTTTATCAAAAGGGAAATCCAAAATACGCTTTATGCCGGGAAAAATTAATGCAGAAATATACATAGATTTGTTAGAAAGCAAACTTCTTGATTTTGCTGGTGAGCAGCATAGTGATGACTGGATTTTCTAGCAGGATAATGCACCGATTCTTTTGCAACAAAAGAGTTCTTTAACTCCTGAAAAATTGAATTGCTAGAATGGTCAGCTTTAACTCCAGACCTCAAATCAAAAGATATTTTATACTATATATTTTAGAACGATTTTGAACATATAAATATTTTATATGGAGACAAAAAATAATTAATGTTTTTATGTTAAAAAATTTTTGGAAATAATTTTTATATTTAATTTTAAGTTCTCTCAATATTAAAATTAATTAAAATATAAAACAAAATTTGTCATTATTTTATTTATTTTATTTATTATTATTATTATTTATTTTATTCATTGTAGGAGGAGATTTCAATGCTAAGCACCCATACTGGGGCTCACGCTTAGCAAACCCAAAAGGAAAAAAGCTTTATAAGTGTATTTTAAAAAATCATTACAGTCCAATTTCAACAGGAGCACCTACATACTGGCCAAGTGATCCAACCAAAATTCCAGATCTTTTAGATTTTGCTATTTTTAATGGTATCTCAAGAGCGTTACTAGATATCTCGGAAAGTGCTGATTTAAGTTCAGATCACACTCCAGTTATTTTATATTACAATACACGTATCAAGCTTAGGGAAGTTCACAGCAACATTTTTACAAATAGAACAGATATTCTTCAATATGCTACCTATATAGAAAACAATATAAATCGAAATGTTTCTTTGAAATCTGGATATGAGATAGAAGATGCTATTGAAATATTCTCTAATCTCATTTGTGAGGTAGCGTTCATGTCTGCACCAACAAATGGACAACCAAATGGACATAATGTTAAAATTTCCAACGAAATTCGGAATTTGATAAGGACTAAAAGACATTTGAGAAGGGTATACCAAAGAACCCACTGGATAAAACTATTTTAAATAATGCAGTTAATTACTTAAAGCGGAGATTAAAAGAATATAAAAATGAAGCTGTAGAAGACTTTCTAAGGAACTTGGATCCAACTCGGAATGATGAGCATAATCTCTGGAAAGCTACAAAATATCTTAAAAGACCTATAAAAAGAGATGTTCTTTTCAAAAATATTAGTGGGGATTGGTGCAAATCTGATCTCTCTAGAGTAAGCGCTCTGAAGGAACATTTGGAAAACACTTTTTAACCATATAGTTTGAAAAATCAATCACAAAGGGACGAAATCGAACAATTCCTAGATGTGGCTTGCCAAATGTGTCGTCCAATAAAACATGTTACCCCTAATGAGATTCAACAAATCATCGTCAAACTTAATAACAAAAAGTGTCCAGGCTACGATAAAATTTCTGTAAAAATGATTATATGTCTGCCAAAAAAAGGTTTTATTTTTTTAACTATATTATTTAATTCCATATTACGGTTAAGCTATTTTCCGTCCCAGTGGAAGTATGCAGAAATCATTATGATTAAGAAACAAAATAAGCCGGAACACTTAATAACTTCATATAGACCAATAAGTTTACTGCCAGTACTGTCTCAGCTATTTGAAAAATTATTGTTGGAAGGGATGCTACCAATTTTAGAAGCACAAAACATAATTCCAGAGCATCAGTTTGGGTTTAGACATAAACACGGTACCCCAGAACAGTGTCATCGAATTGTGGACTGTATATCTAGAGCTGTGGAACGAAAACAGTATTGCAGTGCGGTGTTCATGGATATACAACAAGCGTTTGATAGAGTATGGCATTCCGGCTTATTATTTAAAATTAAAAAAACTGTTACCAGCTCCTTTTTATGTCCTACTAAAGTCTTATTTACATGAAAGAAAATTCTTCGTTAGAGTCAACAGCAAAACCTCTGAATTTGGTTTTATACAATCTGGAGTTCCACAAGGAAGCGTTTTAGGGCCACTGTTATATACACTTTTTACGTCCGATATGCCAACAACAAATAACACAACTATAGCAACATATGCCGATGACACTGCTATTATAGCTTCGCAAGATTCTCACCTTGAAGCTTCTAGTAAACTACAAATCTGTTTAAATCTAGTAGAAGATTGGTTAAATAAATGGAACATTAAGGTTAACACGGAGAAGTCTGTTCAAGTAACGTTCGCTCTTCGGAAAAATGACTGTCCACCAGTTTCCTTAAATGGATCAACTTTTCCACAGTCAAATAATGTAAAGCATCTAGGTCTTCACCTAGATAGAAGATTAACTTGGAAAGAACACATTAAAAGAAAGCGTCAACAACTTAACAATAAGTTAAAGAGAATGTATTGGCTTTTAGGACCCAAATTTACCCTGACAATAGAAAACAAAATAAAGTTGTATAAAACTATAACAAAACCTGTCTGGACTTACGGTATACAACTTTGGGGCACAGCTAGCAACTCAAACATTGAAATTCTTCAAAGATACCAATCCAAAATATTAAGAACAATTACTAGCGCTCCATGGTTTATAAGTAATAAAAATATTCATCGTGACCTTAATATACCTACCGTTAAAGAGGAAATCGCCGAATTCTGTGAGAGATATTTACAAAGACTGGGCAATCATTCAAATCTACTTGCCATTAATCTTTTGAATGATAGCGATGAAATAAAGAGACTGAAAAGATCCACGTACTTGATCTTCCTTTTAGAAAATAAATATTATTATATCTATAAGTTAATTTTGATATCATAATTAGTTAAATTCATACAACTTATTGTTTTTATTGGGCTCACTGGAGTTCAATAACCTACGTTCATTGTAAAATTTAAATGATTTGCTTAATGTTTCTTTAGAAAATAGATCGCAAATAAAGACGAATGAAAAAAAAATCACTTTATTTACGTAAAACTAAAGTTGAAGCCTTGAGCATATAATTATTTGACTAAGGTATGTCTGTTCTTAAGGGGTTTATTTATTTACCTCTAATTGATGTTGCGCTTCCTGCCCTGCTCTCAGCTATATCAGCCAATGTTGGTTTTTCATCCGCTAATTTACTTAAAAACTCTGGAGATATAAGAAAATTAGAAGCTGTTACGTTAACAAATAATGAAAATGTTACATTAATAAACATTAAATGTGTTGTGGTATTTATTAAAACGATGTTTCTTTTACCTACTTCGCTTGGTTTGGTCTATATGTTGAGTAGACAGCTATAATTATTTACAATTTTTTAACAAATTATCAATAAATCATGAATCTATAATCCGGTTCTTAATTTCGACCTTCAGAAAAAATTCGAGTTTCTCGATTTGTGAGAAAAAGTGCTTCTGCGTTTAAGTGCAAAAGCAGGCAAGACTGATTCCGTGCCTATTGGAATATTTTCGGTCCAAAACGTCATAAAACAAAATAAAAATAAATAAATTAGTGACGTTAAATCGAATTAACGTATGTTAGGATATCCGAATCAAAAGAAATACGTCTTCTCACTTTGAATGTTTTATTTAGACTTAGCATTTTGTTTTAAAAGTTACCACATGGTATTGAAATGTAACACGACAACTCGTCCCTAACTCTAACTGACCCTAACTCGTCCTCGAGTTATTCGTCCTATGGGTTCATATTTAAAGCATCTCCATAGGCATCATCCATTTCGGGGTACAAGGCACACCATGGTTTTATCTTGTCACTACTGGCAATTGTCGAACATTTCCTCTGATTTCGTTGTGCATCATCTACCTCTTCTATGACATACTGGTCATATCTCAGCACCTTGTTTGCAACATAAGGACCATTGTATTTCACATCTAATTTTTTTGACTCGCCTGTGCTCGAATTAACCCCTTCGAGAAGAACTAGGTCTCCTTCAACGTATTTGTATGGTGGTTTATGCTTGGAGTCGAACCTCTTCTTCCATTCTATTCTGGCCTTCTCAATGTTGCGAATAGCATCTTCTCTTTTCTGGTTATGTGGTGTCATCTCACAGCTATCTTTCACCTCTTGAACCGGTGCCAATACTTTATTGGCTGGCACGTCACGAATGGGAAAATCAAAGACTAAATCAATGGGTGAGTATTTAGTAGTACTATTGACATTAGTATTCAGGTTCCATTGTAGGTTTCACATCTCTGAATACCAATTTGTTGTATCAATTACTGTTGATTTTAAATACGATAGTATAGACTGATTGACCCTTTCTGCGAGACTATTTGCTCTTGGAGTTCTAACTGCTACTTTGATATGCTGTATACTATTTTGTAGACAATAATTTTCGAAGTTTCCAGATGTGAATGCTGTTCCGCGGTCGGTCACCATAACTCTTGGCATTTCGAAATAAGTTGACAGCTGGTCCAATGCATCCAACACCGGTTTGGTTTTAGTCGATTTTACAGGGCATAGAATCACATATCGTGTTAGAGAATCTACGATCACTAATAGATGTTCATTACCTCGACGGCTTTTCACAAATGGACCAAGATCATCCATATGAATCACTTCAAATGGAATTTTAGGTATGTCCATTCCAAATAACTCACATTCCTTACGCTTCGGCTCTCTGCAATAGGAGCACTCAATACATGATTTTATATAATTCTTGACAAAGTTTCGTGCTCGGGGAAACCAAAAGCTTTTTAGAATTATTTTTAATGTATTCTCCACAGCCGGGTGCCCTACGTCATCATGACATAGTTTCACAATACGCCATCTTAACCCCTTAGGTACCACCAGCATCAGATTACCTCCTTCACCCTTACGAAACAAACGATTCTTTTTTATAACGTAGTCATCTTGGTACTGCTCTTGTTTTATGGACTCTAAGCGACATTGGATGATATCAAATATATCCCTTAAGTCTACATCTTCGCGTTGCATCATGTACACCCAATCTTCATGAGATGGTCTTACCATCATCACCTTTTCATCAACATCCTATATACTGATATCTCCTGCAACTACTTTCATTGGTGCTCGACTAAGTGCATCGACATGATCCATTTTACTGCCTTCCTGGTGTATCACGCGTTAATCATACTCCATCAGTTTGAGAAACCATCTAGCAACTCTTGGTATAAGTGGTTTTGTAGATTTCAAGTTTGCTATAGCTGAACAGTCTGTTACAATCACGAATGATTTTCCCAGAAGGTACATACGGAAACGTTGGCAGGCTTCAACCACGGCCAAGACCTCCAGCTCATAAGCATGAAATTTTCGTTCAGTTTCGTGGCATAGTCGACTAAAGTAAGAGATTGGCCTGAGATTATTATTATCATTGCGTTGCAGCAATATAGCAGCTAACCCAATTGAACATGCATCTGTATGCAATTCGTGCTTTTTATTAACATCATATATATCTAAAAGTGGTTCACTTGTTAATGATCGAATCAACTTTTCATAAGCGTCGTTGCATTCTTCTGTCCACACGAAGTCAACATTTTTTCTTGTTAACCGTGTCAATGGTGCAGCTATGAGTGCGTCATGTTCTATAAATTTACGGAAATATCCGGTCAGCCCGATGAAGCGTCTCATTTTCTTCGCGTTTGTCGGGATAGGAAAGTTTTTCAGAGCCACTGTTTTAACTTTACCAGGACTCAACCCCTTTTCATTTAATTCGTGACAAAGAAATGTAACATTATTTTCCAAAAACGAACATTTGGACAATCGTAAAGTTAACCCATAACAATCGTAAAGTTTTCATAAATTCTTCTAAGTTCTCATCCACCGTATCAGAGGCCAAAATCACTTCGTCAACATAGCTTATAATTTGTTCTTTAACGGGTTCCAAAATTATCGACATGATCTGTTGGAACGTACACGGAGCATTTTTCAGCCCAAGTGGCATTCTATTATACTCAAAATGACCATTATGGGTTACAAAAGCAGTATATCTTTGTGATTCCTCATTGATTGGAATTTGATAATAGCCTGACATCAAGTCTAACCAAAACAATTGGTGACGCGTACAATGAAACCGATGGGCGAATAATTTCTGTCTCCAATAACTCAGCAATTATTTTCTCAACAGTTCTTTGCTTAGGAATCGGAATATTATATGGTTTACTAACGACAGGTTTATTTGATGTAAGTTCTATGTTCATTTCAACGATATCACATCTACCAATTTCTTTCAGCTCTTCTGCAAAACAACACGAGTACGCTTCGAGTAACCCTTGTAATTGACTCCTATCGTGCTCAGCCAGGTCATTGTCTACATTCAGTCTTCCATCTCTGAGCGCCATTAAGCGGCATTTACCGTCTTCCGATAATCACATCATATTGCATAATTTCGTCATCTACCACCAACATCTCGACATTCACACATATGTTGTCAATTTTTATCACCGCACGCAGTTTTTCAGAACAAGTATGTTCCCCGCATGCAAAGCCATGCAGTTTTACATCGCACACATCAGTCGGTTGTTTACACATTAACGAAACACGTTTAGCCACCAATGATCGACCACTACCGGAATCGATGAACGTCTTATATGAACAGTTGTCAATTTTCACATCTTTAAAGATTTCATCATCATTGGTGTTATGATCTTTTTCGATCAAATTCACGGTACGCGAAGGACATTTTTCCATATCGTGTTCATTACTACGACATTTTCTACAGTATGGCTTTCTACCCCGTTTCTGGCAGTTTCTGGCCATATGTCCCCGTTCACGGCAATTAAAACACAATATGCCCATCTTATTTCTATCATTACTTTCACCTCTAGTTGAGACTCTCTGAAGTGTCTTCTGATATCGCTCGGGTCGATAATTATTTTTGTATTTTCATTTTCATATATGTTCAACAATGTGGCATATAACACTGCACAAGATCTTATATTCATGGCTATTAATGTGTTTTTTGATGTCATCACTATTCAACCCATTAATAATGTATTTGACAATACCACTGTCGTCGATTTCACCACGTCGACCAATTGCTAGCATTCTGTAGTAGTATTCGATAATAGATTCACTTCCACCTTTACGTGAACTCATCATTTTCATATGAGCATCTGCGGAATTTGAAACGTATGGGAAATCTGTCAAAAATGCTGCGACAATATCTGACCACCGCTGGAAAACCTTCTGCGAATCAATCCAAGTTTTAGCAACACCCTTCAAGTTGCCCTGTACAGCAAATAAAACGACAGCCTCATTCCAACCATATCCTTGCGCAAGCTGTTCAGTCCGCTCTATAAATTTAATGGTCGAAATATTTTTCTTGCATGGATCGAATTCAGGCAATATTCGCATAATTTCGTTTATGCTTTGATCATTTTTCGTCATTCTGTCTTCATTTTCAAATGATCGGGTGTTATAATTCATATTCTGGCTGCATTCATTATGTTGATTTGTAATATTGCTTGCACCTTTGACATGCGCAGAGTTATTAGCATATGTATGTATGTGTTGGTGTATAATTTAACGGACAATTTTGTTCACGTCCATGAATGCTTGTCATCGGCATATATTGTAAAAATGGCGTTCTGTTGCTATACGACATCAAGCACGGATTCTCGGAATTCACAATAACGCTCGTCGTTACAGGTCGGTTTACTGTTGTTGCCGAACAAGTTTGCGCTTGCGCATACACAACTGACGTTGGTGCCACAGAAAATGCCACTGTATTTTGTATGCATGTACTAACCTGTACCAATTTTCTCAGTAAGTGCTGCTACGGCTTCCATGAGACCATTCATGTTTCTCTGCATCTCTGTCATCTTCAACATAGAGAATCGTCTTCCTCAAAACCATGAAATGTTTCTACGGATGTTGGAACTTCAATGAAATTTGGATTCTCCTCGAATTCCTGTAACCTGACGACCAATTCTGCCTTGTTACCCGCTAGTCGTAATCCACGACATTGAAGTTTCTTCTTCAACTCCACTACAGTTAATTCCGTGTTATTCATCTTCACTTCGCACTGATCTATAGAATCACTTTCTATGTATACCGCCGTTTAATTATATTTTTCTTTTTCGCCACTTTACAATTAGTATTTCTTTTTACAATTACTCAACCGCACTAGGAATCTGTATCCCACTTCTGATTTTTTTAGAATGAGCGAATCAAAAGAAATACGTCTTCTCACTTTGAATGTTTTATTTAGACTTAGCATTTTGTTTTACAAGTTATTCATATGTTTCTCATCTATGACATTTGTTATAGTGCTACCACATGGTATTGAAATGTAACATGACACGTTTATTTCTGTTCAAAATAATGGAAAAAGCTTTTTTCTTATATACATACATACATAAGTACGTATATATGTATGGTTAACTTGTATGCAATTCGAGATCGAGTTTTTATTTATTGTGATTTTTTGTATCGACCTACATGGTCACGAAATTTTTTCGGCCTCAAAAATGCCAACTTTTATGTAAAAATATAATACGAAACACTTTGCACAAATCTACATTTGTAATGAAGTTATCTTTGACATGTATTATGTGAGATTTGTTCTTCGTGTTTAATTTTTCGATTGAAAATTTTTAATAAATAAAAAGTACTTTCGTGTAAATATTTTTAAGAATATGTATGTATTAAGTAATTTGTATAAGTGAATTTTCAAAAATATAACTGAAAATAATTTTGAAAGTGATAATTCCAAGAAAATTACGAAAAATAAGAGACTTGAAAACAAATTAAAAAAAAATGAATGGAGTGGTATATGAAAATTTGTGATAGAATACCAAGCCAGATGAAAAGTCCTTGTACATCGAAATTTTGTATAAAAAGTTCATTTCGGATTTTGGGAATTTTTTTCTGAAGTCTTACATAAGCAAATATTACGACTAGCGGGTAACAAGGCAGAATTGGTCGCCAGGTTACAGGAATTCGAAGAGGAGAATCCAAATTTCATTGAAGTTCCAACATCCGTAGAAACATTTCATGGTTTTGAGGAAGACGATTCCCTATGTTGAAGATGGCAGAGATGCAGAGAAACATGAATGGTCTCATGGAAGCCGTAGCAGCACTTACTGAGAAAATTGGTACAGGTTAGTACATGCATACAAAATACAGTGGCATTTTCTGTGGCACCAACGTCAGTTGTGTATGCGCAAGCGCAAACTTGTTCGGCAACAACAGTAAACCGACCTGTAACGACGAGCGTTATTGTGAATTCCGAGAATCCGTGCTTGATGTCGTATAGCAACAGAACGCCATTTTTACAATATATGCCGATGACAAGCATTCATGGACGTGAACAAAATTGTCCGTTAAATTATACACCAACACATACATGCATAAGCTAATAACTCTGCGCATGTCAAAGGTGCAAGCAATATTACAAATCAACATAATGAATGCAGCCACAATATGAATTATAACACCCGATCATTTGAAAATGAAGACAGAATGACGAAAAATGATCAAAGCATAAACGAAATTATGCGAATATTGCCTGAATTCGATTCATGCAAGAAAAATATTTCGACCATTAAATTTATAGAGCGGACTGAACAGCTTGTGCAAGGATATGGTTGGAATGAGGCCGTCGTTTTATTTGCTGTACAGGGCAACTTGAAGGGTGTTGCTAAAACTTGGATTGATTCGCAGAAGGTTTTCCAGCGGTGGTCAGATATTGTCGCAGCATTTTTGACAGATTTCCCATACGTTTCAAATTCCGCAGATGCTCATATGAAAATGATGAGCTCACGTAAAGGTGGAAGTGAATCTATTATCGAATACTACTACAGAATGCTAGCAATTGGTCGACGTGGTGAAATCGACGACAGTGGTATTGTCAAATACATTATTAATGGGTTGAATAGTGATGACATCAAAAAACACATTAATAGCCATGAATATAAGATCTTGTGCAGTGTTATATGCCACATTGTTGAACATATATGAAAATGAAAATACAAAAATAATTATCGACCCGAGCGATATCAGAAGACACTTCAGAGAGTCTCAACTAGAGGTGAAAGTAATGATAGAAATAAGATGGGCATATTGTGTTTTAATTGCCGTGAACGGGGACATATGGCCAGAAACTGCCAGAAACGGGGTAGAAAGCCATACTGTAGAAAATGTCGTAGTAATGAACACGATATGGAAAAATGTCCTTCGCGTACCGTGAATTTGATCGAAAAAGATCATAACACCAATGATGATGAAATCTTTAAAGATGTGAAAATTGACAACTGTTCATATAAGACGTTCATCGATTCCGGTAGTGGTCGATCATTGGTGGCTAAACGTGTTTCGTTAATGTGTAAACAACCGACTGATGTGTGCGATGTAAAACTGCATGGCTTTGCATGCGGGGAACATACTTGTTCTGAAAAACTGCGTGCGGTGATAAAAATTGACAACATATGTGTGAATGCCGAGATGTTGGAGGTCTAAATGCACCGAAAAGCTAAATAACTACTTGCCTGATAAAATTATTTAGTCTGTTAGGTACCGTAATGTTTTTACATACGTACATACATGTCGTCACTTCAAATGCAAGCGGACGTGTCACTATTTTCTCAGCTACGCCTTATGCTGAGGAAAACATTTGGCTACAAACTTGTACAGTTTGTGTTGTGCTTTAAATAATATTACTTCGTATTTGAAAGTCTACAGTTTTCTACACAATAAGTTGACTTTCAAATACGAAGTAATATTATTTAAAGCACAACACAAACAGCGTACAAGTTTGTAGCCAAATGTTTTCCTCAGCATAAGGCGTAGCTGAGAAAATGGTGACACGTCCGCTTGCATTTGAAGTGACGACATGTATGTACGTATGTAAAAACATTACGGTACCTAACAGACTAAATAATTTTATCAGGCAAGTAGTTATTTAGCTTTTCGGTGCATTTAGACCCCATATTTATCAAAATTATCTTTCTTCTTCTTAATTTTTTTGTCCCCATATCAATTTGCAATGAAAACTGTTTTGACAGCTCCTGTGAGAAATTGCTCAAAATATATTGTTACAGACACTTTTCTCACGCACTTTCAATAATTTTTTAAAAACTGTTCAACTGACATAATTCGTAACAACACCGAAAAAACTTGTATGAGAAACCCTGTTCAATTCATACTGCTTTTGTTGCATTTCACTCGCTTCAAGCGGGAAATTTTACGATTCGAGCAATACTGAAACGATTTACTCGTTTCAAATATGTTGACTTCTAATATACCTGATATGATTTACCAATGTAAAATTTGTTGTTTGCCAACTTAATTGGTTTTAAGTAGGTTTCATAATAAGATGTGTACTGCCAAGTTATGTATTTACAAAATCTGTCAATGTCCAAAGAATGCACCGAAAAATCCACATAATTTAAATATTTATATAAGTTTACAATCATTTTAAAATAATCATCTGCAAAATATATCAGAAGTGCTATTTTAGAGTTCAGTGAAAAATTTCTTATTTTTGTATACAAACAAAAATAGCTGAAGTTCAGTTTATGAATTAATTGTCGTAAAAGAAGAAGAAAAGAACGCCAGCAAATCTATATACATATCTCTTTAAGAAATTTAATTTCTTGTAATTAAATTTATTGGACAACCTGTGTCTTAAAGTTCCAATTTATTAAATATGGAGTGTGAACGCGAAATCACATATTCATGGTTTAAACGTTAAAACCAGTGTGTAAACCCTACATGCCTCATAATTTTTTACCAGTTTGTATAACACCATATCATAGAATCCACGCCGATAAGATGTGTCTATAACAAACTAGCTGGTGCGACCCGGCATCCACCACTTGGTGGAGACACAAAACCCTTTTGGAATTCCCTAAAACGTTGGAAAGTCCCTAAAATCGCAGACTTCCCGCTTTTTAACCAAAAAACAGCAACGCTACTGCACCTCGTCTTAAAACTCTCATAAGTAAACATATTAAAAAGAATCAAGCCCAAGTCTGATGGTTTTCTTTGGAATGGGCGAAAACGAAACCATGAGGTTCTTAAACGTAATGTTAGAACTGCAGTAAAACACCATAGTCGTTCAGTAAAAGTACCAGTTTCAATTTGTTCAACTGAATGAGAATTTTTGTAGAGATTATCACAAGATTTCCAGGAATACAATGCTTTGACCGATTGAATATAAAAATAGTTGACAAAAATAAATATAGGAGTACAGAAGTGTCCTATTTTTGTTATTGTATTGACATGACTTTGACAAATAGTTGCGATTATATTTTTATTGTTGTGTTTAAAATGTAACTTACTGCTGTTTGTTTGACGCTCCATAGTTGTGGTGGCTAAAGTTGCTTTGTGAATTTCCATTCGACTATAACGATGACCATCCACAGTAGATGTCGATGCTTGATTTACTGCTGCGGTTGTTGTCGGAGATATTGCGTTTGTTAACGATGACGTTGTGGCAATTGCAATTGGAATTATAGTGGTCTTTGGCACCGTTGATTGCTGATATACTTGTGAATGTTGTTGCGGAAGATGTTGCGCTTGTTGTTGCACCTGCAACTGGTGCAATGGATGAAGTTGTAAAGAATCATACAAAACGCCAGATTTTTTCATTATAACAACATTGTCTGGAGCCGACGAAGAATCAATAGTATTTGTATTAATAGACAAAGCTTTAAAAGGGTCGAAACCCCGAGATAAATGTGAATTCAACTTGCTCTCGAATCTGGAATGAAATTGAAAGTAATATGAGTGCAAATATTTAAATAGTACTTGAGTCTTAAAATCAGTTATATCCGGCCATGTTATCAGAGTTCAATTCTATTTGAAAACGGAATTGTTTCATAGTTTAGTTTTTTGGAAATGATATATGAGACAATTTTTTTAGAATGAAACCATCGTAAACGAAGAAAGCTAGTGAAATTAAAAAATTTCGTTCTGAAAATTTTCCAATTTTTTGTTTTCTAACGATTCAAAAAATGGAATAAATTCTGATTCGGGATGGAATAGGATACTATGAGAACATTTACATATATCAGTCACTTTCTAGTGATTTTATGATTTCAAAAAGTTAAAGTTCTGAAATTAAAATTTTTTATGGCAGCAATTGAACTAAGAGTTTGTTCATTTATTTTTCTTAAATAAACTATGGAAAACTTTTGGCCCTTAGATCATCCTGATAACTTTCCGCTAATATTAACCGCATTGCTACTATATATAATAAAAAGAATTTTCGAGTTTTTTCGTACACGGTATTTCAGGAACGGCTTTTAAATTTCAAGAGCTAATTAGTTGGTGGAATCGATCGATGAAGCTGTTTAAGTTATTCTAAAAAATCAACAACTTCCCCATTTTGAAAAATTTTCAAATTGGCTAGTGGGATATAAAAATGTTTTCAGTCATTTTGTCTTACAGCAGCTGATTCATGTCTACGGCAATTAGTTCCGAAAATATGTCATCATTTTACTAAAGCTTCAGACTTTTTGGATGATACGCAATGAAATAAAAGTATGCAAAATATAATAAAAAGCAATAATAATAAAAACATCTTTTGTAATAACTTATTTTCTAAACAAAACCTCATCGCACTAAAATATTGACATTAAAGTTCAAAGGAAAAAATTAAATGTCTAGTACAACTTTTCTAACGAAGTATATATTATCCAACGAATAAAAGAAAATGCGAGCACTATAACTGAAAAAAAACTTACATCCTACCTTCTAATGTACATATCGATGGTCTGAATTAGAAAGAATTTGAGTTTTTCAGTGATCCCAATACATTTCACACAAATACAACTTATCACAAAAATTTAATGTATCAAAAATAACGATTTGGCATGGAATTTATAACTCAGTTTCTGTTGTGTTTTTACCTTCTCCTGCGGTGTTATATTTATTGGAGTTACCGCCTTTCTACTTAAGATCAACGTTATGTAAATTTACATAAGTATTATACATATATACTCGTATGTGGATATATAAATTGGACTTACACTTTATTAGTAACACCAGTTTCCTGCAGAGTTTCTAAGAACTCATAATCCTTATGATGGTATTTCTCACGTAGTGTGGAACTTCCATTAGTTGTTGTCGAGATTGCAGATCTTGGTGGTTGAAGATGACCACGTTTCATTACCGTTGATGAGCCATATGTTGCAATACTGCCAGCAACACCACCTACTCCAACTAAACCTGATGCAACTCCAGTTGTACTAGAGCCTAAATTGGATGCGTAATGCATATCACAGCTTGCAGATAGTAATTCCCTTGTACTAGAAGAAGATGATGTAGCCGATAGTGGCTGTTTACCTAATGTGCGCACTTGTCCTCTAGCGTTGGCATCATTATTCCGAATAATAGCGCCACCTGATGATCCTACAGACGTTGACGATGTTGAAATCATTGACAACTGAGGACTGCTTGATGGCGGTGTATTGGGGAAGAAGTGTTGTTGTTGCTGGTGCTGTTGCTGTTGTGAGCTGTACTGTTGATGAACGTTTGGCGATGGTGATTTAAGGAATTCTTCTTTTTGTTTAATGGATTCACGTAAGCGTATCATCAAATCGCTGGTATCAACAGCGGCATTTGATGCATAAAAAGCTGCAGCGTTTTGTTGTTGTTGCAATTGTTGTTGACGGGTTAATACTGTTAGATTTGCTGGTGGAGAACTGTAAATAAATAATCAAAAAACGAATTCTTGTTACATAGATAATATACTCGTATGCAATCACGTACATAATAGATATGTAGTAATAATAAGGCTATATGTTTGAAAACAAGTCAAGCAATCAAAATAATCAACCAACATACACATCTATAAGTCAAGCTAAATTATTTTCTTTTCCAATATTGATGACATTTACTAAATACAATTGTGCGCAATTCGCTTTATCATTATTAAATTTGGTACAAAAAGAAACTGTTATCACATTCAAGTCGAATTTCGAAAACACATGTTCTTTTCTGTGCAAGTTTAATATATAAAACTGATATTGACTTTCCTTTGTGTTTTGGAATATACATATATCATGACTTTCTGAATTAAAAACGTTTTTCTTGGAATAATTAGCCTATAAAATAAAACTTAGAGATTTTGTTTTTTGTAATATTTTTTCATGGTAAAACGGCACCCCTCATAAACTACTTTATTATAGTTTTTGACTTTAAGTTTATCAAAGAAAAGCTTCTTATAAGATGGACGCCTATAAATGTGGTTATTCGGAAAATATAAGCAAAACATAAACAAAATTTCGGGGTGAAAATTTTTATCTAAGAATTTTATAAACTCAAATCTTCAATGATACATCTTGTTGGGCACAAAAAGTACTTTGACATCATTATATTTATAACTGCTGGTATTTTATTCAATTATAGTATCCTTGCACAAGGTATGAACAAATTTGAATATGTGTGCTTCAATCCTAATGAAGCTGTCTCTGCTCGTATTTAAAAAAAAGTGGCTCTTTCAGTTTTTTTCACTTGATCCCTTCCTTTGTAATAGAATACATTTTTTTTTGGCAAATATTGCTATCGCCTGAAAGGAGTAACACGTAGGGAAAAAAATAATATACTTTTTTAAATTTGTTTAGTGAGCATAACAGTGTTAGATCCTGTGCAGGATCTAGAAGGAGGGGACAGCTTTGGAGGCCAGTTGAAGACAGATTATACAATGCCAAATTTATTGTAGCTTTTTTTACCTTTTTACTTCGCTACAGTACCAACCATGGAGTGTGCTCTATTCGCCTCTTAATTACAAGTCAATCATTATCGGTAATGTTGAGCGACCAGTGTTATGCCTAATGCAGTTCAAAAAGTTTCGACAACACATTCATGACTGAGGGCGGAATCGAGCTCGGAATCCAAGGCGACGTAGTTTTTAGTGCTTCAGTCAGCAATACCCAGAAAACGGATTGTTTAGGAATTATTTTTTACGGTGTCTTCAGGAGTCGCACAATTATTACCCTTTGCTATAGGTTTGTCTTCTTCCGATCAGTAAAAAACGAACAGATTGTTATTCCTGCAATAGCATGTCATATCTTTGAAAAAGAGGGCGTTTTCATAAAAGCATCACTGCTATATATAATGTGAGAAAACTTTACAACGGTAATATAAGTTTGCCGATGTTGTTTAATAAAAGTAGCCATTTGACACTAAGTCTAACATCTGCATCCACGATGATGCCTTAAAATCACACTGAGCGAAAACTGCCTATTAGATTCAAGAAGATTTTCTCTATGAAACATTTTTGGGATGAGGGGTATTCCAGCAGAAAGAAACGAGGATTTTTTCAAAGAGATTTCTTATTGTTTTATGTGCACGTGAAATTAAGAAGAAAATCTTATTATTATTTTTGGCACCAAAAAAACAAACCATAGAGAAAATCTTTTTGATTCTATTAGGTCTTCTTATAAATTGTATACAACAAGAATTTCTGATTGATTTCATTAAGCCTACTTAATACTTTTTTTTATCAGGTCTTCCTTCCTGATTCCATTAGGTTTCTATTTGATCATGTGTAAAATATCTTATTAATTTTTTAATAAGAATATCTTCTTGATTATATATCAACATAGAGACAATTTTTTATGATATTTTTGTTTTTACATTTATATTTTTTTGCGTGTTTGTTAAGTGTTGCGTCGAACATCTCTAACTGTATGCACTTTAAATCAAACTTTTAGTTTAAAGTGGACAAGTGATATGTCAAGAAGTGGAAAACGTATTAAAAATATTTTTGCTTAAAAAAAGCAAAGTTATTATTTAAATTAACTAAATCTAATTAATAAATAATGGCCTCTATTTGGCAAAACGCATCGAAGAGTGAACGATAATATGGAAAACAAAATTGTTTTGGAATGGCAAGTCGGAAAGAGAAATCCAAGAGGAAAATTATTTTCTCTTTGGCTTAATGTTGAAAAAGAAAACTCCGATGATGTTTCTACCACTCCGGAGGAATCTTTTAAAGATTCATATGTACATCTTTATATATATATATATATATATATATATATATATGTATATATATATATATATATATATATATATAAATATATACATATATATATATATATATATATATATATATATATATGTATATATATATATATATATATATATATATATATATATATGTATATATATATATATATATATATATATATAAATATATAAATATATATATATATATATATATATAAATATATATATATATATATATATATATATATATCTTTCGCTCTCAAAACACATTTAAACCGAAAATGCTGGTTGCAGCACAATTGCAGTCCATGTGATCAGGTAATTTCTCTTCTGGAAGGAAACAAGGGAAACTAGAATTGATGAGATACAAAATGCCAGTTCTTTGACGAATATTTTTCATGAATGGCCAAGATACAAAGATTTCTCATGTTATGACCTTGTAAGTTTTGACAATTTTGACATTTTTTATAATTACATTAATGTTTTATAATTATATTATATTATTTTAAAAATTTTTTATTATATTTTTGTTTGCTGAGTATTATACTACATGAATTAGTTTCTATAGAATTATTATTATTTATATTATTTATTTTTATATAATATTCTCCTAAATACTTATAAGTGAATTTTTTTTATAAAAATCCATATCAAACAAACTCAAGAAGTGTTATTAAAAAAAAAGAAGAAGATGGCCTCATAAAATCAAGAAAAAACTCTTAAAATAAAAAACAAAAAGAAAAGCTAATAAAATCAAGAAGAAACTCTTTTTGAAAAAAACAAGAAGATTACCTAGTAAAAACCATACGTTTTCTTCTTGATATTTTCAATTAGGTTTTCCTTATTAGAACAATAAGAATTTCTTCATGAAGAAAAACCATTTAGTTCTATTTTATTAGGTACTGTTTTCTCTGTGCATTTATAAATTCATTTGATGGGCAGCAAACAGGCCCATCATTTTTTGATTCGTGTTGCCCGGCTTACTAACTATTTGTCAATTAACTTAAGAAATTTTTCTTTATCGAGCTATAGATAATGATAATAAACTTTTAGGATATCTTATGAATCCGTCATAAGAACTTTATTATTATTTCCATTTGTTAATTGTGAGTAAAATAATGGAGAGATTTGATAAGTCTCGGACAAAAATTATGCTTAAACCTATGACTATACAAGATTTCAATAGAAACACGAATTGTATGAAGTAGAATAGAAGTAATTA
Source organism: Linnaemya vulpina (assembly GCA_963675445.1). NCBI lineage: Eukaryota > Metazoa > Arthropoda > Insecta > Diptera > Tachinidae > Linnaemya > Linnaemya vulpina. The sequence goes on along the minus strand of OY776280.1, from coordinate 46,541,514 downwards.
TTTCCATGTTACCTTTTAAAGAGGAAATTCTAAATCAAAATAGATGCGTTCGTTTGGAAGTTAGAGGAATACCGATCCCGGAGGACATATCTTTAATAGTGCTATTAACTTCTAAAAAGCTGAACTAATTTCCTTTAAACACAGATAAGAATAAACGACTCAATGTTTCAATAAATAAAAGAAAAAAGCTAAGCTGGTCCACCCGTTTGAATTCTATGTACAAGCAGACAGATACACACTTAGCATTTACAAAGCCCTTCTATTGTGGTCGGCAGCTACAAAGGCAACGTGCATACGTGTAATAAATAAACATATATGTTCCGAAATATTGCTTACTTAATTTTTTTTTATTATAGAATCCACTTTAAATTCTAATCATTCATCAAAAATATTATTATTAAACACAATATAGACAACTATTTCTTACCATCTGCCATATGCTTCTATTAATTAACCGAAAGATTGTGAAATGTAAATTCTACATTCTTTGAATGGTGGTAATGAAATCAGCAGTTGGCTGAATTTCATTTCAAACTAAATAATAACCAGGAATTTATATGTACACGTTTGTTGACTTAAAAAAAATTACTACATATCTTAAACAATTTCGGACGTATTTATTAAATAAAATGCATCTATGAAGTGATCTTTAAAAACTAATTTTGATAGAAAAATCATTTTAAAGCACTTTTTAAATTCACTTTATTTTTTATAAATTTTAAATACAATATTGTTCATATCTTAAAAGAATATTAAACATATTTCTTTACATACTTATTATAATAAATAATAAAGAGTTAGAGTTGATTATAACGTTATTGTTACTTTTTTAATAGTAAATTAATGGAGAACATTTTTGATTAAATTATGGAATATTATCGCCCATGTGTTGAAAAACGCAGGTGTTCTGACAAATAAAAACGCTGGAAATTTGGCACTAAAAGTGCAACTGCACTATAAACAAAACAATAAATGATACATAACGTAAATATAATATGTATTCTTTCCATTTGTGGCAATATTTCAAAAGAATTCAGGATTTTAATAAAAAATTATATGTGTCAATTGCTTATTTATGAATTTTTTTTATATCAGTTTATTTAACCTCAATTTAACCCTGCAAGCATTTTAATTTATATCTTAGTCTTTGATTATGTTTTGCTGGCATTTTTAATGTTCAAACTTATATATGAAAAATAGCATAACGCCAACACTAAAATGCCTTTTGAGGCATTTCAGCGTTAGCGTTTGGAACATTTTTGATATTTTGTCAGAACATAGGCGTATATATCGCAACTAGTGCCCGGTTCCTGAATGGCAATTTCGAGCACCTTCCGAAACATTTTTCATAACCTTTCGGAAAACTTCAGATGCTATAAAACTTCAGATGTAGCGTTCATTGTTTTTTAATTGCTAGATTATTCTAACTTTCTTAATATAGAATTTTCCTTAAAAATAACTCCTAAGGAAAAAGTCTGGAGAAGTTAAATGCAGTGAACGCAGATGTCAATTAGAGTCACGCGTAATTCGCTCAGCAAACACTACACCAAACAGTAAATCAGTGTATATTTAAATGTAGTTTTGGGTAATTTTGATGAAAATTTAAACTCTATTTAAATACGCTTTCAATTACAGTTTTCAATTTTTACTTCAATTAATTCATGCGAAAAACGTGGTAGCACCATGAGATGTGTAAACAAAAATCGCCCAGTGAAATACGCATAGGAGCTAGCTAAAACCCTCAACTGATCACTTTGAATTTCAATAAAACTTTGGGAAAAAAGAATCAGCAGGAAAAAATAAAGAGGTTTAAAACGACAATTCCCAAAACGTACCAAAAATCGCTATTGTTCAGAAAACAGATGTTTTGCTTATTATTTGAATTTTTAACTTTATTTACGTAACTTTTTGAAAATTTTCTCAATATCACAATGTTTTCTTTTTGCTAAAGGAAACAAAAGTGAAAGTCATATGTTTACTGTGCACGATTTAAATTACATTTTTTATGAAGTTTGCCGTGAAAAACTAAATTTGTTATTTAAATGGCATTTAAAGACAAAGTACATTTAAATGGGTATAAATATCGCTGTAGAATAGCTTTGGTCTACCCTGGATTATTAAAAAGAGTTCATTTGTACGGATGTGACAAGAGAATCGCACATCTCTTTTTTTAATTTATGAGTATTTTGAATGAATGGCAAGAAAAACCACGGATATATAAATTTAATAGTCATGAGTTTATAACTACTTAAATATAAAAAAATAGTTAAATAATAAACAAAAACTAATTCCCACCTTCGACATGGTAAATGGCACATATGACAAAAACAGTTTAAAACTGCATCGAATGGACTCATTGTTGATGTTACTCTGTGGCTGTTTATTTCTGTTTGCGATAATTTGCCATATAATTTGTTAGATATTTTGATTTTACGTTTTAGGCAGTTATTGCTTCTTATATTTTTTTTACACAATATGTGTATATTTAATTTCAAGTCTATTTGTATCATATATTTATTCCAGACATTTGCGTTGCAATCAAAGCAGTCATAAATAAATTTATAAAATTTTGTGACTATTTTATAGTAGTTATGTTCTTTTTGTATAAAAAAATAATAGTAATATGAACTGATAAAAGTAATATAAATAAACATAAGTCGTTATCTACGAAAATCATAGATAGTTGTAGTTTTGAAAATTTTTTTTTTTTAAATTTGAAACAAAATAAAATTTATCGATTTCATAAACGCATTTTTGTACGTTTTATAAGTAAATAATAGACCTTTTATAAATAAATAATAGAATATTAACCCAAATAAAATTTAAAAATTTTTGCTTGCATTTCGTAACGTAGAAATTTGTACTCATTTAGTAATTTAATTTTGTTGTGACAGTTCCATACTAATAATTTGTTTCTATTATTTTCATATACAGACACATGATGATAAACATGTACCGCATATCCCACGATGTCACTGGAGATCGACAAAAACAAAAACAAATTCTGATATTTAGTTTTTGTTTAAATGTATTTTGTCGACAGATCGATATCGAGTCAAAGCATGGCACAGGCAGGTAATTAAAAAATATTTATTGAAGATCCTTTTCCCGAACTCCAAACCCAACAACTTTTGGATAGAAATCAATTTCATGTCATACGATAAAAATAGATTTCTTAGTATCTAACATTTTTATGCAAATAATTTCTTTTCATACATTTTTATGAAATTCGTTCGGGAAGTTTTTGAACATTAAAATAAATATGTACTTAAAGTACTTTCATACAAAATTTATTTCAAACTACAATCCAGTTTTTTATGACAGTATGCGGGCCATTTGCAGAAGTCAAATTTTGTATGGAAACGGGTAAAAAAAATAATTGAATGATTGTCAGAGAAACTTTTTGGACCGTCTACGAGCACACGAATTTAAAACTCTCACTTATGTTGTTTTAAAAAATTTAAAAGATGAATTCGTTTACTTTTTTATAAGCATATATTATTATATTTAAAAACTGTAGTCAGTTTAAATTTTTAGTGTTGCTTTAAAAGTTAAATATTTTTGGTGTCACTTTTAATTTAGAGCCCTAAGCTAATATTGACTGCTGTTTGAACAAACAGCATAATTATATATATACATATATATATATATATATATATATATGTATATATATATATAAATATATTTTATTCAATTGATTGGTAAAAACTAAAGTGTATATCTGTTAAAATTTTCTAAATCGGCAACAATGTAGCACTGGTTTCTTGAGATATTTACGATGCCTTTTTGATATCACATTAAATAGAATGACTATTTGCTACAAATAACAAATAAACGAGGAAAAGATTTAAGAAACCATCAACTCAATCAAATTAACAAACTCATTTTTGCTCTAAAATTTAAAACTATTAAAACAGAAATAAATATTTATGTATGAAAGCTTCAATGGCAACTGAACAATATTAAAATTATTATTAAAATAGAATGTAATAAACACTTTGTAACGAAAATAAAACAACGGCGACAATAATTGCCCGCCCGGTTGACGGACAGCAACTGTCATGATGGCGAAAACCAAAATGTTGTCAATGTGCATTGATTTCATTTTAATTTTTTACAACACTTAGAAAACAATACGAAAGACTTTCAGCAGACGTTTTGGCGTATTGTCACCAACAACCAAAAAGTGAGAAAAATTTTATTTAAAAAATAAATTAATAACGCTTAACGCAATGTTTAAGCTACACATTCTCCTAAAGTCGCTCTCAATATTAATCAGCTAGTCACCAGAACTTTTTAACAAAAATTACTTGGAATTTGAAGAAGTAAAAAAAATTGTAATACATACTTTATATTTTAATGTAAGTATGTATTACTTTATCTTCGATATTAAAAAGGGGCCCCATAAGGTATATATATATATATATATATATATATATATATATATATATTCTGGATTCTTAAGAATGGCGATGTCCGTCTGTATGTACATGAAATCGGTTTTCCCAAGCCCCCAGAAGAGCTAGAGACTGATGGATTAAACATGAAATTCAGAAAAATTCAAAATACGGTTCCAGAGCTGGAAAGTTTACACTAATTTCTCGAAGCAAATTTAATACCAAAAACTAATTATTTTATGTTTGTTGCCTCAATTGTCCATTAAAAACTAATGTAATAACTAAAATGTTTAAAAATTTTAAGTTTTTCTTAAATAAAACCATGTTATACTTACTAACTTACTAAAGATTTGCATTGGTAAAAAAATTTAAATTTTGTTTCCAGACGTGGGAAATAGATTTTTTTTCATTCGAAAATTTAAAAAAAGGCAATTGACGTTGTTTTTTTGCTAATAACGTAAAAGATTACTTAAATAAAATATTTAACTGATGTATCTAAGATACAATCGTTTGATCAACTTATTTGGTAGAAAAATATCCATAGGTAACTAAAACCTGCAATAGAGCTAACAATAAATGAACTACGCTTACTTCAGAAAAAGCATGTATGTACTTAAAAATATATGTATGTATCTCCAGACGTATGTTGGTGAAGGGATTCGGCACAGCCGAATATATCACTTTTACTTGTTATTAATTGATTTAAAATCGTTGTTAGTATTCCATTTATTCTTTTGTTGCTAAATATTGATGCGTGTATTCATATCGGCTCCTTCATATTTCCTACCCTAGTGAATATATCGACGTACATATATATTACAAATAGCAAACTTTTGCTTAGATATTAACCTTTAAAGTTAAAAAAATCAAGGAGAGGAAACATCGAAATTTACGAACACGATATATACATTAAAATTTGTTTATAACGGGTTAATATTTCTCCTAGCCAGTCTAGAGTGTTTCTCTTGGCTCGTGCTTACGAGACGACTTGTAATACATACATAAATAAATGAAATAAACCTATTGTCGTTGGGTGTAGATAGATCAAGTAAAGCGTGTCCATAATGGTCACCTAAAATTATTTTACTGCCGTTGTTGTTATTGTTGTTATGTGTCAGGAATTATGGATTACGTTTATAACCAAATCAGTCATCTTTTGTCAAACTTGGTTGTTTGCTATTTTCTATACATTTTTCTTTTGTTGTTTTTAATATTCAACTCACATTTATGTATGTCACATTAAATATATGTACCTCGATCTAGTATAAACGTTTGTTGGTATGAACAATAAATACTAGTATTGTAAATTATTCGGGAATTGTAATCTTTCGAATAGTATTTCATATTCTTTTTCTTGTTCAAACGGCCGAATAATTTTAAACTACTTTGTTCGAATATTCGAGCGAATAAATAATTTTATTAAAACAACACGTTAGTTTAATTTAATAACTAAAACATGTTATTGAAAATTATTTGCCGGTGGTTGAGCAAAGTCTTTCATAAATCACTTGAGAATTCACGATTGATTTTTAAAAATCACATCTATGACCATTCGATGCGAATCTATTTTATTTTGCTGCACCGTTATGCAATTAGAAATCTATCGGGTAACAATAAAAGTATTTATAGGGCAAAATGAGATCTGTATCAGAGACCGAAATAGTATAAATTTTTATCCTCTTTGTACACAAGTTTACATCAACGACATCGAAAAAAAAGACATTGAAATATGTATACAAGCCTCACTTTGTACACAAATAAATCTTGAGTGTACAGTACTGTGCATTTAAGCCATTGAAAGAAAGCATTGAGTTCACTTTATTATATTTCTTTGTTAAATTAATATGTGTGTTTGTTTTCAAAAGCATATGCACGAGATGAACAGAAGTACACAAGCAGCAGGTGTACATAACGAAAGGTGTACACAAGGAAGAAAAGGCAATGTCTATAACGCAATGAAGGTGTACATTTTATTGAAGGTATCCACTAAATTTCTTGTACATTTCTGAGATCTCTGATCTGTATTTGCTTACTTGTGCATCCTATTGTTAACAATTTGAAAAATATATAATTATGTAGTCTAATGCACTAATTTAATTCGAATATTCATCAAAAACTGTTTAAAATAATTTTAACTCTAACTTGAAAAATTTTGTCCGCTCGAAGTAAAAAACAAAAAAGTTTTTTTTTTCAACGTATTAATTTGATCGAATAAATATGATTTAATTTGCATTCGAGTTTTTTGTGAAATCAACTCATATATTGACGGTTATTATAGACAGCATGACCGATACTCTCCGTCTCTTTTAAGCTTCTCTGTATAGTACTTACAAATTAAGAGAATAGAAATATATTTATTTATTAATTGTTTTGTACGTTTGTTTTTATTCGTATTTTTCTACATAAATGGACGTCATTCAAAAATTACGCGCAAATATTTCAAAAAGTTAATGCAAAGTATGCAAATAAATTCTTCTTAAAAAGTATACCTACTTATTAAAAATAAATATATTTTATTGTATTGACGGGTTGAAATTTTCATGATATTAAAATTTTATATGATATTCAGAAAAACAAATTAAAAATAATGCTCTATTTATATTAGAGATGTCGTTGCGAGAAACATTTCATTCACAGCAAAGTGTTCACACCTGTAGTGGAACTATTTATAATTAGTGCTGTTGGCTGAAGTAATGAACACAAGACCATAATTCCTCAGATCTCGAGTTCGACTCTGCATTCATTATAAATATGATTATGTTAATTGTTGTCGGCTTGTCTCAATAGCGAAGGCATAGCTGAACGTTGTCGACGGCAATTAACACAGCAGCACCTTCTGCTGTACTTGTAGAAAAAAATTTGCCGGCGAAGTAAAAATAGCTACAACAAAATGTTCTATCTATGGGGGTTATTCCCGAACCCCTACATACTTAGACTAACAAAGAGGTGGGAAAAATTTCGTTGTTAAATTCATTCTGATCTATTAAACGGCTAAAATTGTTGACTAATAATGTAACAGAAATATTAGCCCCGGTCACTAATGTTTTGTGGCTGAAAAATGTCACCATTAAGTCTCTAAAACCATTTAGAGTCATTTTATTGACAAAATTTTATTCAAGTTTGTATTCATCGGTCATCTTGTCTCCGAAAGAAAATTAAGTCCATAATGTTTTTGTAAATCACGTCATGCTATTGATATTTATATGAAAATCAACAACACATTTGAAAAAAAAAAAAGAAAGAAATAAAAAATAAATACTTTTCGGTATTCGCACAATTTGTTTACCGACCAAACTCAGGGAAAGCAAACCATGCTTTGGGTTTCAAAATGAAAAAATTAACAACAATGGCATTCCGATGTAGTGTTCAGACAAGCACCTTAACTAAGATTATCACAAGTTGTGATCGACAACTATGCCATTATCCATGTAAAATTCAATTTAGTTACTGTTAAATTATTACGCAATGCTCATAATTATGCACAATTGATCAAAATTACAAATTAGTCGCAAAACAAAGCTTCTCGAGATTTTCTAACTGAACTGCAAAGAAGGTAAAAAATATGGAAAACGGTTGACCACCCCCGTAACTTCCCGCTAATTCTAACCACAAAGCTATCTAAGCTAGTTTTTGCAGTCTAATATTTAATTTCGAAGTTTTTCAAAACATATTACTTTGTTCGTTTTTTTCCTTCGCGATATCTCAAGAACAAATGAACTGATGTTGAACCGGTTTAAAATTCAAGGGAAGCTTCCTAGAACCTTACGATGTGGACATCTATGAGTACTCAATTTTTTTATTTAACAGATAAAAACCAACAACTTTCATGTTCAGTTTTCCTGTAAGGAATTTAATAAAAAACATTAAAAAGAAGTTGAGCAATGCATCATGGACATAAACAATGTTTATGTTAAATCGAATTAAGATTCATTGGCTAATTGTTCGAAATTAATTTAAATCTCAGAAAGACACGGGTATTACAACAAAAACGTGTTAACATCAGCTTGATACAGTTCTCGGATTCTTTTTCAAAATAAAATTTGTAAATACGAACTGTTATCGCATTCAACTAATCCACCTAAACAGTGGTGATAAACACAATATACACATGAGCACTGAAGATGAAAGTGTTGCGACTTTCGAAAGCAGCTGTTCTGCTCTGCTGTGTAAGTTGAATAAACTGATGTTGACTTTCCTGTGTGCCTTGGAACGTTTATCATCATGTCTTTCTGAGATTTTAATTAATTTCGAACAATTAGCCAATGAATCTTAATTCATATAAACAATGTTTATAATTTTGTTTGCCAAACTAAAATTCATCTGGCTAGATTTTGTACATGTGAACATTAATATATTTCTGTCAATAAAGTGAATATTTACTCAATAAAAGTACATGTCTGAACACTTTATTCCTTTCATTTCTAGTGATAGATAGAGCAGCTAATTATATACGTTAAACCAAAACCAATTTGTTAACACGGATTTCACCTATGGTGTAATTTGTTTTTATATAAGCAAAACCTATCTACCTTTCATAATGATTATTCGCTACTTTTTTACAAACTTTTAAAGGGGCTTTAGCATTATTATGCCCAATAAATCCGTGGCTATTTAAATGTAGATTTAGTTCATTTTGATGAAATTTTAAGTATATTTAAATACGCTTGCAGTTTTACAGTCAGACTTAAATACTTCAATTAACTTGTGCGAAAAATGTGGTAGTACCATGAAATATGTAACAGAGAACGAAATAGTGTACTTTTTTAGCCTTTGTGTACACAAGTTTACATCAACGACATCGAAAAAAAAGACATTGAGAAATGTATACATGCCACACTTTATACACAAATATATCTTGAGTGCACAGTACAGTGCATTGAAAACATCGAAGACATTGAAAACATCGAAGACATTGAAAACATTGAATTCACTTTATGTCCGTATAGACATTTGCGGTGATGATAACATTATATTTGTTTTTTATCCTTATAAAATTAATGTGTGGGTATCATAGTGTAGCTTCAAATGGCTCGAATGGGCTTTCAAACCATTCATTTGTTTTTTAAATCAAATCATAATTTGTTTTTTCAGGCATATGAAATATGTTTCGAAACAAAATAGACACCAGACAAATCAAACACAAAAAAAGAATTAAAAAAAATTTAGAGTTAAAAAACAACTCGTCAATAGACTATTCTATTCATAACTGGTTTTGTTTCACAAAACGAAATGTTTTGTAAATCAATACCAAAAATTTTTTAACAAAAAAATATCTCATACATATATTTATGTTTATATACATACATACATTATAATTTTAATATATTTTCCACTCAAAATAATTTTTATTATAAACAATAGTTATTCTTACTTATAAATTTCTTTCCAACTAAAGAACGAATGACAATTGTCAATTCTATGTTTCGAGTTTTCTTATTAAAACATTCAAATGTAAAAAACATTCGAAAAAAAGGAATCAAACATTGTTTCGTTTCTATTTTTTCTATTTGTTTTCGAATGGTCTCGTTACATCAAACCTGTTTGACTCTATTCATTCTATTTCGTTTGTTTTAAATTTTTGTTTTTAATTATTCGACAAGTTTCATGAAACATCAAACCATTTGAAGTCTACTGCCATTCGTTGCAACAGTATGGTGGGTATATGAGGCGCCACATAACAACAACCCCACAAAAAACAGATATACTCATAATAAAAAGGGTCAAATAAAATATATTCATTTTTCGGGCAAGCAATAACGCAAAACAACAGAAACGAGGCTACTTTCAAAGAATTTGCTGCATTTTGCATATTTTTCAAATGAAATTAAATGTGAAAGAGGTAAGTATACTTTCATAAATAAGACGATCCTTATAAAATTGCCAGGAAAACGAATTTCAAAAGATATTATTATTATTACTTCCATGACAATAGAGGCTTGCCACTGTGAAATATAGCATCTCCATATACACGGAGATGTACACAGGTACAGGCCGAAGGTGTACACAACGAAAGAAAGGCAATGTCTTCAATGTACTGAGGTTTTACATTGTACAGCGGGTGTACATTAAATTTTCTTGTACACTTTTTCGTTCTCTGATATGTAAACAAAATCGCCATTGTTCAGAAACAGATGTTTTGCTTATGATTCGAAGTATTCCCAGTGTTGTGCATGTGTTAAGAGTACATTTGTACAATAAATATTGTTCTACTGATTTCCGACCTTATTCTATTGATAATTAACTTTAATTACGCAACTTTTTAAAATTTTTTAGCAAATATTTCTCAACATCAAATGTTTTATTCTTCTTAAAAGAAAAAAAGTCAAAGTCATATGTTTACTGTGCTCGATTTAAATGACCAATGAGGGGCATTTAAGTCTTATTTAAGTTTGCGGTGGGAAATGAATTTGGTATTTAAATGGTATTTAAAGTTCAATTACATTTAAATAACCACTGATTTATTGGGCATTAATCTTATAATTATAGAAAAAGCTTAACTTCACGACACCAAAATCTAAACACAAGTTTTAAATTCATTTTGACTAGTTGGTCATTAGACTTCTAACCTATTTCACAATACCGAAATAATTTATAAAAGTTTATCATCTGTGGTATTATGATTATCCTAAGACTTTGTGAAGAAAGTCAGCTGATAGAAATTAAATTCTTTTAAGTTTGTTAGGCCAAGAAGAACTAGACATGTTCAATATTCCAAGGAACAAGGGAATGTGTTAAATGATTATGGAATAGTTTCCGCTATAAGTAATAATATGTAGCATTGTGATCAATAAACATTTACAAGATATTAAAATATATTTCACTAGTACTTTGTTTTGACGAAACATAAGGAAACTTAGGACAGGTTTCTTTGAGAAAGTTGATCTAAAATAATTTTTGTCACGGTTGATAATATAAGCCTAAAATTAAAACCTGATTTAGGCTACAAGTTCTAAATTCAAAATACACATGTTGGCGAATACATTTGTTCTAAATAAATTATATTTCTTATATAGATGTATTTGTTGCTGTACTTAATTGACAAACTGTACAACAGCTGTTTTTGTTTGTGTGAAAAATCAAAATATTTTTCAATGGAGTTGTAAGCAGATCTCAGTCAGTCAACATCAAGCCTCGTTGGCAATTATATTTTAAGTGCACCCAGACCACTGATTGTTCACCCTCTTTCGAGAGCTTTGCGTCTCACTCGCACTATTTAATAACTGCAACACCTTATATAACTGTATAAGGTTACGGTTCTTTGGAAGAATTTTCCGTTGTGAATTACGATGCCACTTCTTATGTGAAGGCATAAGTCGTGTACAGTCGGTCACAGAAACGGATAAAATCCGTCCATCAGAATTAATTCAATTCACAAGAGAATTTTCATCTATTTGTTTTACTGGAAGGGAAACTTCAAGGATAATACATTTATTGTTTAAAGGATACGTGTGCTTTTCCTTGGTATTGGACAAAGTATTTTTTAAGTATTTTCTATACGTAACAATAATAAATAATTTCAGTTTTTGTAGCATTTTGTTAAATTTTTCGAAAAAGCACTTTTTTAGCTGGGCTTGTCCTTGCCTCAAATTGGATAAAACTTTGTCAAAATCTTAACGATATAAAAGGTAATCAATCACTGCACAAAATTTCATCAAGCTAGAATTTGTTTCTAATGGTGTTTTCTTTTCTGCACAAAAAAAGTCACCTTGTTAAAAGGTGCCTGCATGAAATATCTTGCCAACCCTGTAATAATGCAATTTGTTATTTCATTAGAACAAAACACAATTTGTGGAGAAATGTCAATAAATTTGAAATTTCATCCTCATCAGAAGAGGAGGGTGAATCTAGCAATTGACTAATTGCCATTTCTGCACGTATAATTGATGCGGCAATATTAATATTTTTAACTTTTATTAAACGGTTTAGAATTGTTAAAAATTTTCTTTTGTTTGTTTTCAAAAACTATACAAACAGTAAAAATTGGTTGCCAGACTGCCAGTTTATCGACCCGAAGCCTTAACGATTTTTTTATATACAGACTTTTTCGAGCGCAATTTCAAAACTCCAAATCCTGTAAGATTTAATATCACTTAATGTAATGTTTTCTCATAGTTGTTATATAAAACAGTAAAGATATTAAATTAAAATTTAACTTTTTACTTAGTAATTCTAGGCGATTTCTTTCCAAATTCTTCTGGTAACACTATTAATAAACAAAAGTCAACTACTTTTCAGGGCACTATCAACACTGTCGAAGTGCAATGCCTTTCACCATTATTGAGGGAGATATTTTTTGAATCAAACACACTACCCTTTTATAGAGCAAAACATTTTTAAGAATCGAACACGAAATTACTCTTTTTACATGGAAATGTAGTATATTTTTGTAGAAAAGAAAACACCATAACTTTTATAGCACTTTATATTTTCAGGAATCCCCCGATTTTTTCTAAATTTTATATTTGACTTTCTTAGACCAACAAGAACAAGTGTGTCGAATTTTATAATCATACAACATCTCCTTAAATTTTTGGCCGCTCGTTATAAGGAAACACGACACTGTGCATCGGTATCTGTGCACCGATATTTTGGAAATTTATTTGCAAAGTACATTTAATACAAATACAAATTTTCCAATGTGCGATATAATAGAAATTATAAGCCATGTCATAAAACGCAATTCCGATCGAAAGTGGTGTCAATTCCGAAAGTCGGGTCGTTACAAAAAAAATTTCTTGAGAATGCAATCATTTCAAATGTTCATAGTGGAATTGGTATTTTTAATGATTTACAAAATATATGACTATTTGTTAAAATAATTTAAAAAGCATTAGTTATTGTTTATAAATAAACGTTGATATAACATAAATGATGTAATTTCCAATCAAAGTGTTGCCATATTTTTTTTGCACAACTCTGTCAAAATTGCAAATCCGGAATCAAAGCCATTCCCATCAGAATGTGTGACATTCTGCCTGCATTTTATATTTTGTAAACAAATATTTAAAATTATGGAACTATATTTACAAAAATAAAACAAAATCTCAATGCAAGAATTTGGGTTAAGTTTCTGGTGTATTGTTTTGGCGTTATCATCAGAAAAGTTTTAAGTCGGATTTAGAAAATTCATTTTGTATAATAAAACTAGGTAAATACATGATTAATTCACTTCGTATAACAACACTATTACGAAATAAACAAAAGATAATTTTTTAATATCTATCATTGAAAATAATTTTCTTTTTGCAAATCGGGGATAAACATTATTTTGTACACAACTGTATGCAGAGCTAGATTATTTTCTTTTTATTTCGGCAATCGAATTTTCGGTTTTGAGAATAGTTTTAGTATGTAAAACTTGCTGTATTAGAAAATGTAACGAGCATTTAATTAAAAAAAAATATTATTTAGAAACTTCTCGTGTTATTTCAAAGTTTTGTAAGCCAATCTGAAAACTTTTAATAGCTCAAGGAAATTGCTTCGATGTTATTCATGAAAACTACAGAATGGACTATGTTTTTCCCAGATAGCCACCATTCATTTTTCAAATATTGTTTTATGTTTCAAATGTTTTACGTGGCCACATTGAACGCACCCAAAATTGCGATTAAAACGCATTACATATTAAAATACTTTTGGTGGATAGAAAGATTTTATTGTTTAATTTAAAACATTTAAAACATGAATTGAATTTGAATAAAATGCACTATGGGAACTTTTAAAAATTTTTAGTACACATCACACAAAAGGCACTTAATGCATTAATTTCTACAAAACTAGTAATTTCATAAAATTACTAACGATACGTGCCGCCCTGTAGATTGCCAATTAAAGTTTATCTAATGTAAGCACTTATGTACAAATAATAATTTATGAAACATAAAGCAGGGCTACATAAATAAGCATTAACCACGACATCAACAAACAAAACACACCACAATTGGCGGCCAAAGCCAGTTATGCAGATGAGTAAATCGTCGACTTAAATGCAAACGGTCGCAGCTACACCGTAAACGTATTTTTGCAAATAAAGTAACAAAATCAATAATAAACCGTTGAGACAGTTTCAATCATATACAATGTAAGTGTTTCGAATTTTCGTGTAGTTACGTCCGTTTGCATCTAAACTGACGATGTGTATATTAATTATAAAATATATTGAAATGAAGCGACAACAATGCTAATATCATAAAACACTTGTTGTTGATGTTTGGACGATTTTTTCTAAGTAAATGCAACCAAAACATTTGTGATAAAAAAATAACTAAATAAATATGGGTAAATGGGTTGGTGAATGGATTAAGTGCAATTTAAACAATAAGTCAGACCCACTAAAGAATTCATTATTTTTGTAGAGCAGGAATAATTTATTTCATTTGTGTGATTTCCTTCTGTAACAGTGCTTTTACACTGAAAGTTAAAACCTGGGATAGCATTAAAACCATGAACAAGTGATTTTGCGTTCACACAGCAAGTTTTACAAATTCCGGTTTTAACATACAGGTTGCAAAATAAATTTAATCACTGGAGCTGTGTTTGTTTATATAACAATATAAGGACATGTACATTGCAATTTAATATAAGAGTTGTTTTATATTTTGCACATTACTATTTTAAAATTATGGAAATACTTATACCGAACAAATAATTGCTTCAGAAACACATTATTTATATAACAAACATGCAAATTCTGAAAGAAAAAATGCAGATGTCATGGATTTTTCTGTACATTCTTCACACATTGAGATGTTTCAAAGAACACTCAAATTAGCATAGCCAAAAACAAGGTTGCATTTCATAAATCCATTTAAAATTAATGCAAAAATGGTTTTAACGACAAAGCCAGATTTATAAAAACCATATCAGTGTGAAAACACTATAAATAAGTATTAATGGTATTGCAGCAACTTGACAACATTGTGATATAATTAACGAACATTTTTCCACATTGATGCAAACAATCGGAATCTCAAGTTTAACTTTATTAAACCCGATCCTAAAGGAATCTGTGATCTGGATAATTTTCTGTATTACCTGTTATTTTAATAATGCTAATGACATATATTGTATTTCTTACGCAAAGTGATTTCAAAAATAACGACCGACATGCAGCATAATCACCGGATCGAAATAAAATTTTTGAATCAGAATTTCTTATTTACATTAATTTTAAAATACTTATCATTTGCTTCCCAATTAATAATGAATTCATTTAAATGATTTTACAGTAAAAGTGAATACAATACAACAATTGATTTCATTAATTTTTAGTTTTATTTTTTCTTAATTTAATGCAATTCATGTTAAACAATGCAGTAATAATCACCAAGACACGTGAAAATAAAAGGTAAAAAGGGGAATTCGAGAGATTGAAAACATAAAAGAAAAACACAACAACAGATTAGCAATTTATATGGATAGACGACGAACAAGGCCTGTCTAAATTCAACCGCAAGCCAGTCAGTTTGGTTAGTATAAATACATATTTCAATCTCATTTTTAAAGGTGAGCTCAACGATTTCCTTATTGTAATGAAAAACAAAAACAATATTGCAAATAAAACTAACCTACCCAAATGCAATTATGTGTATAGATTTTGGCTCATGCTCAAAGAAAGAAGAGCAGCAGAAATTGCAAGTGGTAGAAGACAAAATGGACAAGCAAAAGTGCAATAGCATGCCGAATCCAACTCAACCCCTTATAAAAACGACGTAAGTTTGATACCCATATTTAAATGAACAACTTGTTGCTCACTGAACACGCTTTCCAACTGTTGTGTTGGATTAATAATACATTTCTAGTAGAATTGAAAGAGATTCTTTGAATTTATTTATTTTTTCGTATATTTATAAAGTTAAAGAAAATCAAAACCTTTCAAAACTAAACAATCGAAAACGTCTGCGTACTAGCAAACACCTCCTTTTCATTGATAAAATTCTATTTAACCAACATGTTTCAAAAGCATTCAAACTTATTTTCTCTCAACTAAGAAATGAGTACCACAATTACATAAGCAATAAAGGCCTAATTTATAAAAAATATTTTGATCTTATAATCAGGTTATTTGTCAAAAGCTGAGAATTCGTCATTCGTGAATATATTATAACAATGTCGGGCGATTTATCATTGTTTGCATTTGAAAAAGGCCAACGACCAGCTTATCTTGTCTTGCGCGACTTCAGCGCCATTTGTATAAAAATTTCGTTGACAGTTTTTATGAAGCTGTCCAGTATGTCTTCTACAAAATACAATTTTGTAGTACCATCAATACAGATTTGGCCAACTGGATTCATGAGCGTCGCAATACATCACACTTTTTCTCTAACACCGTCAACTTTCCACGCAACTTTCAACGAAATTTCGTTGAAATAAATTGTTTGACACTTGTAAAAAACAATTAGTAGCCATTGACTAATATATATATATACATAATATATGTATATATACACTTTATATATATATATATATATATATATATATATATACATATATATATATATATATATATATATATATATATGTATATATATATATATATATATATATATATATATATATATATGTATATATATATATTTATATATATATATATATATATATATATATGTATATATATATATATATATATATATATATATAAATATATATATATACATATATATATATATATATATATATATATATATATACATATATATATATATATATATATATATATATATTTATATATATATATATATATATATATATATATACATATGTATTTATATGCAATATAAAGGGTGTCCGCCGGGAAGGTCTACTACTTTGTTTCGTTTATAATTATTGATGAAATGAAAGAGAATGGATCTTATATTCATAAATAATTTATTAAATGTTGACAGTTATGCCAATATCTAATAAATGTCCGCCTTTGTTAGCGTCACAAATGCGAGCACATTTTTCATTGCATTTCCACATATTTCAGTCGGTATTTCATTAATTTCATCACGAATATTTTGTTTAAGTTTCTTAAGCGTTTCTGGTTTATTTCCATAAGCCTTTCCTATTTTTGTGATTTCCCACAAAAACATGTCCGGAACAGTCAAATCAGGCGACCGTGTAGGCTAATCAACAGCATCGTTTCTTGAAATAACTTGTTGTGGGAAGAGGTCTTGCTGTAATTCTATTGTTTTAATGATTAAAACACGTTGGTTTATCGAATATTTTTCCATAACAAATTTGCCACACACCTACTTCATAACTGACAAATATTAACTGTCAAGAACATTGTTTACAAAAATGGCGGCAAAGCAACAGTAGCATACCTTTTCGGCGGACACCCTGTATATATATATGAACTTTCAGGACTATGATAACACTGCGATACAAAATTTCAACAAAGTCATGACCTAATGCATTTGATACAAGATCTTAATGTAGAATTTTTCCCTAAATCTGAATAGTCAAAAGTAGAACAGATTTCGAGATACCACACAATTAAAGTAATTAAGGTTTTTAAAACATTGATATCACTTTAATAAAATAATCTTGGTAAGTATTCGATAGATTTTTTATATCTTTTTTTTACTTGATAGAAAATAAAATTATTAATACAACGGGTTGCTTGAAGAAATTAATCAAGAAATGACTGAACTACAACCACAAACATTTTAATGATTTCTTGCAATTTTTCTAAGTTGAAAAATTGTTTTCTAAACCAAATAATACTTTTTATTTTAATTTTTGATCTTTGCAAAAAATATTAAAGTTACCAAAGATTAATTGAATTGTCACACTTTTATGAAATAAAATAAACACAAGCAAATATAGAAAAATTTTATGTATGTATATGTAACAATTAAATTAAAAATGCATTAAAACTGTTGAGTTGCTTTGTCTATTGTAATTATTTTCTACCTTTCGCGGAAGGAACCAACAATAGTCGCCCAACATCGCCTCATCATACATACTGTTCTTGATACAGACGTATCATTTCTTGTATGCTCGTCGCTTTCATCGCCATGGTTATTTGGGAAGCAATTGAAGTGTGTATGCCGAAGGTGTATTTTTAAAGACAATTGACCTCTTTTTTAAGAAATACATGTTTTCTCATAATTTTTTAACAAGTCTTGATTTATATCTTTATAATTTGGCCTCATAAGATTTCCTAAAAAGCCTTACACAACTAAACGTCCATTTTGCTTTACTTTGAATGAGCAAAAATAACCGTCAATTCGTGATTCGTATGCTCACGCCGAATTGCTGAAAAATCAAATTGCTGGAAAATCAACTTAATATTCTGAACGCATACTTTTTATACACAAAATTAAGAAATGCAAACTTACTTTGCGCCCGATATCCACATAGTTGAACGATTTTTGTAGGAATTGCATAAAGTATTTTGGGTCCAATATTTCAAAATGTTTTCCGGATTGAATTTAAAATAAAGCAAAATGCATTTTGCAATTGGCTTGACAAATTATTGCAAAAAAAAAATAAACTCCACAAGCTTAGCAAAACTTGTTCGGATTGTTCTGGCAAAAAATATCACGTTTTTATTTTTGTTAATACGAATTCTGCATTTCAAGAAAATCAAAACGTTAAGCAAACGGTTTAAAATTGTAAGCTGTCAATGTTTGTCACTCGTACAGCCTTTGTTTTAAAATTTGACATATTTACTGCCTTTGGGTTTTTGATTTAATAAAACCGAAAAGTGGGTTAATTCACTATATCTTCTGTAGCTTTGTCATTTTTGCACCAATCTGGACTTGTACGGCGCAAAATGTTCGTATTGATATTGGCTAATGTCCAGTCTTAAAATGTTTAATTGTTTGGTTAAAACACAAAACTTGAAAACAGCAAAATTTCGAAATATCATGATATTTTTCTTGAAGTGTGAAGTTTTGTCCACTATATCTACATCATATCTTCACTAATTTTGACGTGCGGTGTATGTTTACTCTAGTAATTTTATTATTTTTTACCGAAAAGAAGTGTATAAACCAACGAATATTTTTGCAAATATTTGCATTTAAGCCACATACATTATCTTTTTGAAAAAACTCAAATAACGTTAATTTGCCTGTATCTCGGACACTGTTCTACCGATACATTTGATCAAAAAACTGTCGCGCACATATAAGACAACTTTTCATTAATATTTCATTATAAAGTACTGTGTAAATGCTATGAAATCATAAACAATTTTACGGAATCTTGACCCTGCCAATATTTTTGTTCTTAGTGCTGTGATATTGCACGAAATTTCCGTATGAAGTAGCCTTTTTGGATTCGATAATATATTTTGCTATTTCATTCATAAATAAATAAACGCAAAATTCAAAAATTTGCAGAACAATTTATTTTTTATTGATTTATAGTAAATCACTAGCATTTACATAACCTATTTCATCTTTATATAAAAAAAGCTTTTGAATACCAATTTATGGAATTTAAAACTCATTCATCAACCTCTTTAGATTTTTTACTAAGAGTAAGTCAGGCAGTAAAGTTAAGCGGTCTTTAACTTTATCTTTCACAGCTTCTATTGTCAAGAGGCTTTCTTTCATCTGTGTACTCAGTTGAAAATGCAATATTGGAAACATTTGAATATCTAGCTGACGGATATATCTACATATATTTGGGGATTTTAATTTTTTATTGTGATATTTGTTGTTTTTTGCAAAATTTTGCTTTTTATTGCTTCTTCCATTTTTTTGGTCAGTTTGTTTATGGATTCATGATATCATACATATGATAAATGTTGTTGATAAGGCACCAGTTCAGTTTTCTCATGGTTTTCCGTTTTTTTTTTTTCCTTAAATAATATTTGCAGTAATTTTCATTTAATAACTTTATTTTGTTACACAATAGTGAAAATAGTTACTTGTAGGATTTAGTGCAATTTATAAATTGTTTTGGTGTTATAAATATTATGAAATTTATTTGGCACATTTTCACATATGAAATTTTTATTTTTTATAGCTGTGGTTGAAGTCATAGATAGACATTTGTGAACCACCAAACAAGCAAATTTCATTGATATTGTACATGTTCATAAAAGATGTGTTACTTACGTATATGGATTGCTCTTACTGAAAGCAAAGGCTAAAGCATGCAAGCATTGCAAACTAAATGCACATAATGTCCCAAATGAACTAAAATAAATAAAAGCCTGCTATTAAAAAATGAAAAGACATTGACATTAAAAACATTTTCTTGAAAGGTTTCTCGTCTGAGCTAGACGTTTTGAAATCCTTGAAATATATTGCCGGTTTAGAAGTTATCTAGAAATTAAATGTTATTTTAACTACCAAGAACTTGGTTATCCCTCTGATCTCAATACTTTTACTGACCGAAATTTTTGGATAAGAACTTTTTTTCACATTTATGATCTCATGCGGTTTGAAGCCGTTTTGCTAAATTGCCCTTATAAGTTTTATTGCCTTCAAAAGAGAGAACAATGAAAATTCCCAGTATTTTTTATAAGTTGTTTACCGACGCCTGTCTATATACCAAACTTCAGATCTTTAGCAATAGCGGAACTGTCCAATAATATTGACGAATGAGTTAGTAAGTAAATATATACAGTAATTTTTCGATTAAACGTTCATTCGATTTAGTGAACATCGCGTCACATTTTGTACATGGTATAACGAACAAATGTACGCTACAAAAACAGTATTAAGAAAGAATGCAAATAAAAATGTACTGTTAATTTTCTTCTTTTGATGGTCTTCTGTGATATCATTTGAGAATTAGTTGTGCGAACATTAAAATTGTCCCTGATTATTGAAACGGTTTGCGGATTATGGACTGAAGTAAAAAATATGGACTGCAAATATCCAATATTTCGAAATTTGTTTTACATGTGGCCGACATAATAATATTAGTATGCCAAATTTTATTTTCAGAGTTTCAAAGATACGCCATTAAGGAAAAGATATCAATAATAATGCCGAAAAAACATGCTTAACCAGCATTCCTTTTCGTTAAATCGGAAGTTTTACCTATACGGGAAGCAAAGTTAGCAGGGTTCTAAAAGCAGGGCAAATAGCTTAGTCTAATATATACACTCTGTTCAATATAAAAAATTAACATCAATAAATTGAAACCAAGCATTGAACTGGAATCCATGGTAATGTTAAAATATAAGAAATTATTTTATAATATAAAATCATATATATATATATATATATATATATATATATAACATATATATATATATATATATATATATATATATATAACATATATATATATATATATATATATATATATAACATATATATATATATATATATATATATATATATATATATATAACATATATATATATATATATATATATATATATATAACATATATATATATATATAACATATATATATATATATATATATATATATATAACATATATATATATATATATATATATATATATATATATATGTTATGTAGCATCAGTATCGGTTACTTCCCTAATTTATGTATAAAACTAGTGGTGTGGTCATAAATTAATTAGAATGATTATGTGTCTGGTAATTAATAATTAAAAAGTGGAACGAGCGGAAATACAATTACAGAGAAAATGCAAAAAGTGCAAAGAAAAAACAAATTTTATTTATCACAGGCAGAACTATCTGACTGCCATTACGTTAGCGGCAGAGGGTGTATTATGAATGACAAACTAACTATTAAGCATTCCACAGTCAGCTACATCGAACGTGTCTCTATAACCAGATGCAAAGTGCACCATTTAGTAAGTTCTCTCCGTACTTGCAAATGTATATACATATAAACTTGTTGCTATTGCAACGCAGATATTATTGTAGTAAAAGCAATAAGATCACTCAGTGCATACTCTTACAATACGAGTGTATGTGGCATTAGAAAATTACGTTATATAACACAAATGAAATTCTATCAGGCTGATTTTATATTTTCTTTGATTATAAAATTTAATGTTAGTTAGTCAGGGAAATATACTTCCAAGTTTACAGAAATATACGTAAATTACAGCGGGTGTCTTATTATGAGGCAAAAAATATTTTTTATTTTCAATAGCTGCTCTTCCCTTATTTAAGCTTTTTGAAAGCGTACTTAGTGAACTGTATTGAAAAATGTATTGCGGCGCATCGAATAAAGTTCCGATTTTGTGTGTTTCTCAGTATAGCTTTATCGTATATGTTATTATTTCTGACCGATTCTGACTTGGACTTATTTCTTAAACGAGTTTTATGTTTTTTATTTTCCTCCGAAAATTAGTGGTTTTAATGCATCACGGTACAATCGACCTTCGCGATGGTCAAAAATCGATCACTGGACACTTATAGCTATAAACGATTCTTTCTTCAAGTTAGGGCTAAAAATATTTAAGATAGATAATTAACGAATTTCCTTTCTAAACTTCCTATTATTCTTTAGCCAACATTTTTTGAAATAAGGAACTTGCTCCCTTTCTACTAGCCAATAAATTAATTATATATACTGTTGACATTGATATTTTGTGTATATATGCATGGGTGTTGTTAGGCTTAAAGTAAAAGCGATAAAAAAGATTAAATTTTGCTTTTCGAGAAAACTTTTCTCACTTGCATTCCAAGATATCAGAATATTTATATTTGGTATACATAGAGAAAAATACATTTTATGTATTTTAATGTATTTAAAAAATTACCTTAGACTTCATTACTTTTTCTTTGTGGTCTGCAAATGTAATTGGAAAAGCTTTGCAGTGTTGAGTGAAGTGGCATTCATAGTGGATTGTTTGCAATAAGATGGCGGATTTGTTATACGGTTGGGATATATATTACATAATGCGAAGAGCAGAAATTCTTTCTGTACCGCCTCTAGGATCCCAGACGACGGAATAGGTCTGCCGAGAGAAGTATAAAGATGCCTCGTTACTGGAGGATCATTAAATTCTTTAGCACAGCGTTTAATGAAAGCTCATACACCACGGGCCTTATTACTACATGTATTTATGTGATTTGTAAAAATAAGTTTACGGTCAAAAAGTACCACGCGACCAAGAAACGCATCGACGCACTCCAATAAGTAACCTTCTAGAGTGAAACATCCACTTGACTTAATGAATGAATTCAGGTTACGCTGTAGATATGCTTAGCTAGGTTGACTATCTGAGCTCAAATATATTTTGGCATCATCGGCATAGATTAGTATTTCAGAATATTGCAAGGAGAATGGTAAATCATTAACATACAGTATAAAAAAAGTGGGATGCCCTGATTCCTTGTGCAAACCCTGATTTTATATCGATAATTTAGAAAGAACGTTGTTGAAGCGAACTCGTTGCTGTCGACAGTGATTAACTCTATCGAAAGCCTTACGAAAGTCAGTGTAAATCACATCTGTGTATTTTAAAATTCTAAATCTGTTATTAATTATTGTAGTTAAATGCAGAAGATTAGTTGAAGTAGAAATTCCTTTACGAAACCCATGTTGAGACGGTGATAAAAAAGATGTACAATTATAAGCATAACCAATATCGATTATAAAAGAAGGAAAATGATTTTAAACGGCAACTTAAACTTCACCTCCGGTAGTGGCAGTTACTCACATCTATGTATGTTAAAATTGTTGCAAAATACTATTGAGCCATATGTTAATAAATTAACTAATTCAAATTTTATTTTTCATTTTGCCTTATAAATACTTTCATTGTTATCCAAAAGATTTCTAATTGTATAAAGGTATAGGAAAATAATAACAGAATTATATCGAATAAAAGTTGTTTGTTGGGTTTTGGTTTGTATAAGTTTCATAGCCAATTACACTTGTTATAATGTGATTTTTTAAAATCTTTTGCGAGTTTTCATTTAAATTCTCAAATGATTTATAAAAGTCGTTTGATAAGATGAGGGGCTTGAAACTTTTAAAAACTGTGGTTGAAGCCTACCGATGATTTGATAAAGCGCCAATGAAATCACATAGACATTGCTTAACCACCCAACAAATAAATTTCATATTATAACAGTACAATGACGGTATGTCAAATAGTTAATTTATTAACAGTATATATATATATATATATATATATATATATATATATATGTATATATATACATATATACATATATATATATATATATATATATATGTATATCTATATATACATATATATATGTATGTATGTATATATATATATATATATATATATATATATATATGTATATATATATATATATATATATATATATATATATATATATATATAATGAATTGACAATATTGACTTGAGTTTGCACAGAAGCATTGCATATTCAGTGCAAATAAAAACTTTGGACTTTATCAAAGCATATTTGCATAATATTAGCATGTGCATTTGTGTATATTTTGTTAGTGTACGGCAAAGATATGCTATACCAATTTTCTCATGCTACGACGCTGGACTACTTGCTCGAGATTGTGAACTGGGCTATTGTATATAAATTTTTATTGAAGTACATAAAACATAAAAAACCTGGGTGGTCATGCTAACTGCTGCTGTATGAATAAAATGAGACTATTGTCTCTAATGAACTGTTGTTTTTGTTATATAAATTTTATACTGCTTTGTATAACGCATGCCAATTTAATCCGTTGGTTCATTCGTTTTCTATTTTATCCTCTCTTAGCCACTTATTAGACAGCAGTACTCTTCTCAACTGTTACTTAAACTACAGGCGTGATTAGTTAGTGAGTACTTTTACAAAAAATATATAATTCATTTATAATATTTGGTTATTAATTGCGGCAATGAAAACAATTTTTTTATTTTGCTTTAAATGTTATTTAATCAATCGAACGATATCTTGCAACATCGGCAAACTGGCAGTATGTCTTGTAATATTAGCATTGTAGTTAAGGACACCAATCTATAGATAATGTTTTTAAATAAAATGAGATTTTCCATATGATGGAAGGTTAATATATTTATTCCGGGACAGTCTTCTGAGAATATATGGATGAAATAGTTTTTAAATATACAAAATTATCCTTATATGAACTCACAAGAGTTGTGTGCAATAGCCATATAAGCATTTCTCAAACTTCTTACGTTTAACTTAAGTGAATTAATGCGTAATAAATCAGTGGATATTTAAATATAGTTTAAGTTAATTTCCCTAAAAATGTATACTATATTTAACACACAGTTTTTCGGTCATGTGTTTTGCTAATTAGTGAAAGTGTTGAGTGTGAAATTATTTTAAGTTCTTCAATTCTTTTAAAAGCCTATTTGTGCAATAAATGTTCTCTTATCAATTTTTTACTTCATTTTATTGATAAATAACTTTATTTACATAACTCTTTAAACTTTTTTTAGCAAATTTTTCGCAATATCACAATGTTTTTTGGTTGGGAAATGACACAAACGCTAAAGCCTTATGTTCACTATGCATGAATTAAAATATATTTAATTGTACAATGAGGGGCATTTAAGTATTATTTAAATTTGCAGTGAAAAAACAAAATTTTGTGTTTAAATGGAATTTAAAAATTATTTACTGATTTATTGGGCATAAGACTTCAAAGGTTAGACGAATTTTTTTCGGACATCAAAGCATTCCACTACTTCAGTTGTTTTTTCAATGTTTTATCAAATGGATCAAAAATAGGGCTTTATTATAAATAATATCATATACGAAATTTGTATAAGTAAGATTCATACCCACAAAATTTCAATGGTTTATAACTACTTTTAAATATGTATGTCTGTCTGTACGTGTATTTCTTGTAACATATATTTAAAAACAAAAGTCAATAGTTTTTTGTTGAATAAAAATAAATTATTCTACTTAAAGTAACATTTGGGAACATTTTCGTTTATGACGATTTCCAATTATTTTTTCACGAAATCAAAGTTTCTTCGATATGAATTTGGTTACTTTTAGGAAAATGTATCTAACACCCTGTTACAAACACACAAATTGCAAATGTGAAACCAGATATTTTTGAAAATTTTTATGGGCATGTATACCAGCGTTCAATAAATCTTCACATTACCTAGCGCACTGCAAATATACCCAAGATAGACATCCAGTTTTTACGCTTTGTGTATTTGTATGGAAGCTATATCCGCGTACTTTAGGACTGTTGCATTCATTCTTGGGTGTATAAACTAAAGGAAAGCTAAGCAAACCTTCAGGAACGAAGTATTTTAGTCGAAAGTACACAAAATAAACTATGTTCGACTTTGTGTCTATGCTATACAAAAACAAAATTAGCGTTTAATGCGTTTTCGTGCTGGGGGTTATTCCGTAATGTTCTTTTTTCATTTGCAAAAGCCAGAATCTTAGGCACCTCTTCTAATTAAAAATGTTTGCATAATTCGCTGCACTTGAAAAAGTTTTATTTAACAAGTAGTGGTTTGAAAATAAAAAAACTACTTCTCAGCAATATACAAAAGGATCTACTTGACAAAAATTCCAATATAGAGTTTATTTCATTAATTGTGATCTGTTAGGTTAAATATTTTGTCATAGCGCACGTTTTGTATCTTGTGTCACTGTCAAACATCTTCAGTTTGGTCTATAATTTAATCATGAATCGTCTTACAAAAGAACAACGCTTGCAAATTATTGAATTTTATTACCAAAATGCGTGCTCTGTTAAGAAAGTTCATCGCGCGCTTCTTCCATTTTATGGTCAGTTTAATCGACCTACTGAGGCTTCTATTCGGGCTATTGTAAAAAAATTTCGCACCAAATTTACATTGTTGGACATTAAACCACCAACACGCTTACGTAGAGTGCGAACTGAAGAAAATATCGCAGCCGTATCGGCCAGTGTTGGTGATGACCGTGAATTATCGATTCGGCGCCGTTCGCAGCAATTGGGCCTATGTTACTCCACTACGTGGAAAATTTTGCGGAAGGATTTGGGTGTGAAGCCTTATAAGATACAGCTGGTGCAAGAATTGAAGCCAAACGACCTACCACAACGCCAAATATTTGGTGAATGGGCTCTTGAAAAGTTAAATGAAGATCCACTTTTTTATCGAAGAATTGTGTTCAGCGACGAGGCTCATTTCTGGTTGAATGGATACGTGAACAAGCAAAACTGCCGTATTTGGAGCGAATAGCAGCCAGAAGCATTGCAAGAGCTACCAATGCATCCACAAAAAACAACCGTTTGGTGCGGATTATGGGCTGGCGGCATCATTGGGCCGTATTTCTTCAAAGATGATGCGAATCACAACGTTACTGTGAATGGTGAGCGCTACCGTGCGATGATAACAAACTTTTTTTTGCCCAAAATGGAAGAGCTTGACTTGCATGACATGTGGTTTCAACAAATCGGTGCCACATGCCACACAGCACGCGAAACAATGGACCAATTGAGAGGCGAGTTCGGTGAACAGTTTATTTCACGCTTGGGACCAGTCAATTGGCCGCCCAGATCGTGCGATTTAACGCCTCTAGACTATTTTTTGTGGGGCTATGTTAAGGCTAATGTCTATAGCGACAAGCCCGCTTCGATTGACGAACTGGAAGCCAACATTGCCAACATTATTCGTGAGATACCGGCCGAAATGTTGGAAAGAGTATGCCAAAATTGGACTAAGCGGATGGACCATTTGAGGCGCAGCCGCGGCCAACATTTGCATGAAATAATCTTCAAACATTAAATTATATCGACCCAACTATCAATCCAAATAAATATTTCATGCATTTTTCTGAATTTTGTGTGTTTTCTTTTTTTTTAATTTCCGATAGTTCTTATAAAATCACCCATTATATATATATATATATATATATATATATATATAGATGTATATATATATATATATATATATATATATATAGATATAGATGTATATATATATATATATATATATATATATATATATATATATGTATGTATATATATATATATATATATATATATATATATATATATACATCTATATATATATATATATATATATATATACATCTATATCTATATATATATATACATCTATATATATATATATATATATATATATATATATACATCTATATATATATATATATATATATATATATATATATATATACATCTATCTATATATATATATATATATATATATATATGCATATATATATATATATATATATATATATATATATATATACATCTATCTATATATATATATATATATATATATATATATATATATACAAAATATTAGTATGGTAAAATATCAGTAATCAGAACAGAGGTTTGTCCTCTTCTATAACCACTTCAATTTTTATGCACATCTATTTAGTATTTTAGAAGTTCTACCTTTTTACCACTTTTTACTTACGATTTATTTTGATTTAAAGCACTGTTTGCGTTGACTTGTATATGACAACACTTTTTAAACGATATATAGTTAGTGAAATTTATAGAATACGAAAATTATATCATTATTTGTTCTTGTAAAATTATTATTTGTTTTATTTTTGGAAGAACATCAATATAGATAACTTCTTCTGTTTCATAATATAAGAAACCAAAAGGACGTAACTAGCATAACTTTTCAAATAAAAGCTTATTATTCATTCGCTGATGCTAAGTCGACATTAGGAACCTCGAGAGATAAATTTTTTAACACACGTCATACCAAAGTAAATTAAAGCTTGTTTTTCGTATGAGCTCTCACTTCTGCGTGTTTTTTCAAAATGTATTTAATTTTTAAGGAAAATGTAAATACGTATTTTTTTTACTGTTTACGCCATAAAATTTAACAAACTCCCTTGCTTCAAGAATCGAAAATATCTGAATTCCCTTTCAGATGCAAATAAGTAAAACGTAGCAAAAATCTGCAAAAATATATTGTTCAACATGCTGTTCTACATTACTCCGAGTTTAACAAGATTGACAGTTGTTCTTATGTAAAATTTTTGAAGGTTTTCTTGTTAAAGTCACAATTCTACATTAATTTTGATAAAGTATTCAGAAACACATTGTTTTTAAACGCAAGTCAAACAACCACTGCTATAAATAAATATGTACGTATATATTTATTGTAATGCTCCCATATTGTCTCCAAGTAGCATAAGTATTTATGTAGGAAACATTACAATCGCCTACGATAAATTTTTATAACCAACAAGTAAGAAAAAAAACAAGGAAATTGTTCCTTTGAACAGGTTTCATTGTTTTATTGATCACATTAAATCTGTCTTTTTTTAAAATGATGGCATAATATAAACATGTAACATATACTATTAAGAAATAATAATTAAATACACTGTTTACAATAGCAATGATCGCTCTTCTTTTATACGTATACGGCTACAGTTTTTGATTTTTGTGTAAAGAAGACCATAAATAATATTTACAATCGAATTTAAAGCTAACAGAAGACCGAACATGAGAGATAAGTTTTAAACCTTGAAATAAATTTAATCAAAAAGTTCAAGTACTTGTAATGTTTCTGTTAAAAAAATACATAATAAATATTATGAGACGCCTGAAGAGCAAACCAAAACAGAACTACAATTAAGTATAATTGTTGTGTTATATGGACATTATTTGGTGGAGCCTGAATGCTGAATAGCTACAAAAATTTTTTGTATACATATATACAAGAGTACCATTATTTCAATTTCAAAACGAAATTTTGAGTTAAAAATATATGAGTGGTTTTATATATTTTTGCATTGGCGTTATT
>OY776280.1:46433987-46506487 GCA_963675445.1 Linnaemya vulpina | reverse complement strand
TTTCTACTCTGGTGTCTGGATTACAAATTAAATTTTCATTTGATTATTAGATTACTATAGATAATTATCAGTAGTAATTTAATTCAATATATATTAAAGAAAGCGATATAAATACCTAAAACTAAATATATTCTATTTATACAGCTCATGTTAAACGGCAAAAAGTAAAATCGAAGACATTTGCTTCCAACAAGATCACGCCATACCAGTTTATAGCGAAATAAATTTGTTGGCAACTTAATTTCAGATTGCAACAGAATTGAAATCCCTTTTTTCATCCCTTCTCTGAAAACAGTTAAATTTTCTTGTTCTAAATAATATCACCAATCAGCGATTAATTCTTAAAGAAGAGGAAAACGAAGCGGATTAAATTTGAAGTATAAGCATACCTTCCCAAAAAAGTAAGTTGCTTCCATTATTCAGCTGGAACAAGGGACTATGAGGAATTGGATCAAAATTTAAAATGAGTTAATGGAGGCTTTATTGAGAATTGATGTTTATAAACAACCAATAGTTTCAGAAGTTTCATTGGATAAAATGTACCTGAAGTGACTTTTAGTTAAATAAACAAAGTCGGGCGGTAAAAAACATGTATGGAAATTTAAAATGAAAGCACAATGATAGGAAAATTGCCAGCCGGCAAAACCATTATAGACAATTTAGGGATTTTTCTTTCAAAAGGATTTAAGCGAAGTTTACATTTTTAATTAAGCACGTCAGGAAATATTTGAAATGAATATATAGTACAAAGAAACAATTTCAAACATATAATTTCATAATTTCCTTTGTTTGAATAATTAATATCAATTATTTGATGAAGTCAATTACACTGAAGTATTGATAGATAAACAAAAACATTAACTATTTTTTATACTGTACGATGAAGGTTTTAATTATAATATAATAAAATAATTCTTGTTTCAAAGATAATTTTATAACATGAAATGTATTTGTTGGTTAAGCAATGTTGATATGCATTTCACTGGCGCTTTTTACCAAATCATCTGTTGTTTATATACATGGGTCATGTATGAATATATATTAGTGAGCAAGTTTCAATAAAAATTTAAAAGCTATGGTGGTTCTGTTGTTGCTGAAGTACCAGTTTAATTAAGGTTATACTGTGATTCAACACCATCGAATAGTGCCGAATTTCAACTCTATCAAAATACTAACAACCACGTATAATATAAAAAGGTACTGCATTAAAAATTCGACGGCGAGGTAAGAAGTAAAACGCCTACAACAGATGATCTATCTTCCCATCTTTCTTAATCTGCCCTTTCAGCACTATCCTTCTTATCCCTTCTAGTTCTGGCGCAATGTACTGCATGTGTAGGATTTATTCCCTGAATGCTGATTCTGGTACGAGCAGAAACTGATTTTTGCAGTTACTAAATTTTTGGTCCTGGTTACAAATAAAATTCAATTATAGCAATCTGCTTATTAGAGCGATAAAAGTTGTGATTAGAACTACGGATAATACGAGGACCATATTGGAATTATGTACCTATTCTTTATATACTAGTATGTATTTGTATTTTGTACCTACACATTAAATATTTGTTGCTTTCAATTTTA
This sequence comes from Linnaemya vulpina, assembly GCA_963675445.1. Taxonomy (NCBI): domain Eukaryota; kingdom Metazoa; phylum Arthropoda; class Insecta; order Diptera; family Tachinidae; genus Linnaemya; species Linnaemya vulpina. The sequence continues at coordinate 46,504,906 of OY776280.1, read as the reverse complement.
ATTTTCATTTGTCAACACTGTTCGTTTCCCATATTATTAATAAGTTTATTGCTTGCGTTGTGCATACTTGTTGTAATAAGTTAAGTAGCAGTATAATTCGTTTTAATATGATTATTGTTGTTGCTATAGTGCTCTTGCTGATGGTTTTTTCTCTTCACATTTTTTACTTGCTCTTGTTTTATGTCACGTATTTGCAAGTTTTCGATTTATTCGAGTCTAAAATTATTCGAACGAAAGTTTATCTCTTTCTTCCGCCAAAAATGGAATAAGTCAAAATTTTGATCGAACATTTGGAAGCATATACTCGTACATATATATAATTTCTTGTTTTTTCAAACAACTAGTCAAAATCACTCCTCAGAAAATTATGTTCGATTTCATTTAAGTAATTTCCGAAGTTGAAAAATTGTTACAATACTACGTTTGTGAATCTTATATTTTCTATCAAATGAGTATACGTAGAAAAAACCCAAGTTTCGTAAACTTGTTCTCTGCCATATTTCAAACATTCAGAAATTTCGATCGATATAACACATGAATTTCGTTACTTTTTCTGTCAGCCTTCTTGTTTATTCCTAAAACAGTATGCAGTATAGATGTCATTTTAAACGACATTTCAAAATATTTAACTCGTAACAACTGCCATAAGAAATATACGTACATACATATATATATATATATATATATATATATATATCTGTATGTATGTATATATATATATACATATATATATATATATATATATATATATATGTATATATATATCTGTATGTATGTATATATATATATATATATATATATATATATATATATATACATATATATATATATCTGTATATATATATATATATATATATATATATATATATCTGTATGTATATATATATATATATATATATATATATATATCTGTATGTATGTATATATATATAAATATATATATATATATATATATATATATATATATATCTGTATGTATGTATATATATATATATAAATATATATATATATATATATATATATATCTGTATGTATGTATGTATATATATATATATATATATATATATATATATCTGTATGTATGTATGTATGTATATATATATATATATATATATATATATATATATATCTGTATGTATGTATATATATATATATATATATATATATATATATGTATTATATATATATATATATATATATATCTGTATGTATGTATATATATATATATATATATATATATATATATATCTGTATGTATGTATATATATATATATATATATATATATATATCTGTATGTATGTATATATATATATATATATATATATATATATATATCTGTATGTATGTATATATATATATATATATATATATATATATATATATCTGTATGTATATATATATATATATATATATATATATATATATATTATAAGTCGGTGATAAACAGGGATGCAGGAACTTATTTTTATGATATTCTTGAGAAAAACAAATTAATGTTAATAATATAAAATATAGTAACAAGAATTTTCAACACCAATTTGCATTTTCCCAATGTTAATTTGGATTTTTTAATACCCTAGTGCCTTTTCTCAAAAATTATTTCGGAATTTATCTAAAAGAAACCGCTGATTTATTCAAACGAGTTCAATAAAATCGTTTACATCTTCATACAAGGTGACTTGCTCGGATATGAACACATGTGTACTCGTATATTTATACTTATTTTTCAATAGCATGGTTTGCATCTCTTTTATTTGTTGTATATTGGTTGGCTAACTGCAGTATAAATTAAGAATTTGCAACAATTGCTATAGAGCCATAGCAATAACAAAAGAAAATGAAATTGTCAACCTCCGAGTAAATGGCATAATGTTTCTGTTATTCAATGTTTAAAAAAGAAGAGACTAAATTAACGTAGTTTTATAGGGAAAACCAGAGCAATAATTTCATAGATACAATACATTTGTATATAATTAACAGGGATATAGTCAGAAAAGATGTTTGCCTACGAATATTTTCTTAAAAATCAAATACTTTAATACATTGGAGTGCAACAGTGCTTTCACGCTGTCATGATTTGAATAGATTTTGGTATTAACGTTAAAAGCAACCACTAAAACATGGTTTTACCCAACAAAATAACGTTAAAAACTAGTTAAAGTTTTCCAAAATTATTTTGTCTTTGCGCTGTCAAGTTAAAATCTAAGAAGCGGATAATAATGTTTAAAAAAATCTACCGGATATTCCATTCTATTTCTGACGGATATAGATTTATACCAAATATATTAAACAAACTGTGTGTCAATTTAATTAAAATTATTGTGTGAACTCAAAATCAGTAGGGAAAACTAAAAATTTATTTTTTCTATTTTATTATTTCTTTTTTGAACAGCTACTAGAAAAAAAATATACGGGCTATTTTATGGCAGAAAAAGAAGAATGCTGCGAATATTCTCTCATAACTCACTCTCATTTACCTCATCTTGCAGTACATCATTTTTCGTGCAAATTGGGATCCCATGAGATCCCAATGTTGATTATTGAATCACACTTTTTTGCCACTCAAATTCACTATACCACGGACATACAGTGGTTCAAACGTATAGTTGGACACTTGGCATGATAATATTAAAAAGCCGATTTTTTCACTAACTCCAAAGTTGTTTGTGTTTTCCTTTGATCCATTGCAACTTAGACCTGTGCTGTTAATACGACACTTGCGTAATGATTTATAAATTGCATTTGAATATATATGAACTCACTCAGCAGAAAAACTAACGATCTAAAGAACCGTCTTACAGCAATAACTCTTCGTTTATACTAAGTGTCCAATTATGCGTTTGACGTGAAATTTGTTATTTTTGTTTCCTATTCCTATTTTAAAGATTCTTTTGAATAAAAAATGTTAAGTATTATTATACATTGTTTTAAGGATTTTGAATTAATCTACAAAATAACATTAATTTTTTTTAGAATTACTTTTATTAAAATGAAAAATTCGGGTTTTGGATCAAGCCAAGTGTCCAATTATACGGTTCAAACGTATGTATAAACTCAATGAATACATTCAATTCTGTAGCAACCTTCTCTCTATTTGAAATGACATATCATATCCCCTTACTTTGGCAAATATATGCAAGAGAGCTACATACACTATACTGAAGAGTTAAAACATGCAGATTAATTATTCCGTGAGTTACATCCAATACCCGTACCTGATATGATTTCAACGTTGTGATGTTCATCGACATAAGTTTAACCTTTGGAAAGAGCTCTTCCAGACAGACTTTCATCATTATAACAGAAGTACAGCATAAACCAAAATCATGCAAAAGCAAAAAAAAACAGTTCCAAAGAATGCAATTCACTTTTTTTTAATACCATGAGAAATAAAGCGTCTGGATGTCTAGTTAAATAATAATGACTACATTAAAAATCATAAAAGTAAGTCTTGAAAATTTACAATTTAAATGAATGAAAACTTTCAAAAGAAGTATTAAAGTAGAAAAATTCATTACAGAGAGTAGAGTCAAGAAATAAATTTTCGTTCAAAGAACATATTTAGCCCAAGGATAAAAAGTGAAGAAGCTTTCATTTTACCATGAAAGAAAAAAATCTATACTAGTCTAGTAACTAGTCTTGTAATTTTAATTCGTGGTACGAAATCAGTACAAAAGTATGATGAAATACTAACAACTAACAGAAGAGAAATGTTTGTAAATTGAACATAAACAAAAGACTACTAAACTTGGCTAAATAGTTTGTAATTTGCTTTGACATTCCAAGCAATAAAACGGCAGACAGACAGACATACAAATAGTATCTACGAAGGAGTAGCTGCTATATTTAGTTAAACATTAAATTTAAATACTTGTAACATATAAAATAATTGGAATTGCAGTCGGTTTGCCTTTTGTTTACTTCTGTTTCTACCGGCACGAAAACACTTCCACTTACATTTTTTTTATTAGCATGAATGTTTGTGCAGAGCTATTTACATGGTTACACATTTATGCATTCCACCCGCACAATTACTAACGATTACTTAAACGCAACTTAAGTCGTCTAATGTTGTAAACTGATTTGCTGTTGATATGGAAGAAACAAAAAGAAAATGTGCAGACAGACAACACAAAAACGATTGATTCATACATAAACATGCACTGCAAATGGGAGGAAGATTACCTCAGCTCCATATCATAAGAACTAACAATTGGAATATATTCATATAATACCACAAAGATTATTTATTTCTTCTTTCTGCATATGCCTATTTTGTATGTGTCCGAACTTCGTTGACGCTATTGTCAAATCATCAGTTTGATTTAAACTTTAAACGTGTTTTGACATTTAAATATTTTTTTCTGTCCCTGGTTTTCATAGTTTTGAATAATTTCCGAGAGACATAAAATTTATAATTTATAATTATATAGCTTTCTGTAGGGTCGGTCATTGAGGGGGTAATAGTCTTTATAATTCTAGCATTTTTAAAACGGCTTTCAGTTGTGCTTTTGTTACTGCCGAGGTTCCCGAAAAACAAGCATTTAAATAAGAAACCATTTACTACATTTACAAATGTAGAGATATCTTTCGACTTTTTCATCCATTACAACGATGGCAAAATAAAAATGAGTTTCTGTACGTATTGAAAACATATTTTAACATTAATCATGAAGTTCGATTACCGCAAAAACTGCTTGTTTTTTTCGCAGACAAGTTATATCGCTTCACGGATTTCGATTTCTGAAAAATATATAATTATTATTGGGACAAATAAAAAATATATTCTTATATTTGAGTCTATAACATAAAAAACATAACAACTGATATAATAAAGAACTTTTATAAACCGAATTAAATTTTTGTATAAATTTACGGCTTGGGCCAATATGTGAAAAGAAAATTGCGATCGAACAATTTATATATAAAACAAGAGCACACTGTTCGAATTAGCTTTTGTTTTAAATTTAAAACTGCACACAAGATTATCTTTCGACATAATGGACCCAGCGGTTAATTATATTTATTTCGTAATAAGAAACTATTTTGTGAGAAAAAACTTTAATTTATAACTTTTTGACTTCCCGCTAGAAAAATTAAAGATTTGAGAAATCAGTAAGTTATTGGTTTTGCCCAATTTCGCAAACATTGAGTTCTTATTAGATCTCGCTGTTTGGATTCCCCAGAAAGCATTCCTGACTAATTTAGAGATGGTGTTACTATGTCTGTATGTATGAGTGTCTGTGCGAAGGATGTGACCCGTCTATAACATTTGAATGACTTAACCGAATCAAATCAAACTGGTGGTGTTCTGAAGAATATTCTCGAATTTTTGTGATTTGAGCCGAATCGAACATAATACTTTGCTAAATGGACAAGGAAAAACGATTCCATCGGATTCTGTGGAAGGCGTGGCCAACACTTTCGGTTTAAACTCCTCCCTTACCAACTCTTTGAAGAAACCAAGAAAATAGCGCGTAGCTTCAGCAAAAACGCACCAAAATTAATATTTTTAATTTTATTGAAAAATCCTTAATTTTTCAGATATAGTAGGGTAATAGTATATATATATATATATATATATATATATATATATATATAAAATAATAATAATAATAATAATAATAATAATAATAATAAAACAAAGCAAAATAAAAATATTTCTTGAAAACTATCGGTAACGTTATCGTTTAGTTGTAATAATGGACCAAGGTTTGTAACTTAATATTTAAGAAACAAGAGCATATTATCCAAGATATCTTGTTTATACAAATTTAATTTAAAACTTAAGTTTGAACTGTGGCTTTAGTGCCTCCGTTAGGTCTAAGAAAGGGCAGATCACCATCTTCAAAATTTTTCTTGTTGATAAATCGTAAAAGCACCAAAAGCGCTGCGAAAAATACCGAAGTGAACCTAATGGATATGTTCCACGTAGGAGCTTATATTGGCAGATGATACGGGCAAATATAAAGTGAAAGTGACGAAATAAGAAGAGCACAGCTAAATTGTCACAAACGATATTGGAATGCGATCCAAAAACAACAACAACAAAGTGCAAAGAAACCATTTACTGTTCTATTTATGAAATAGAACAGCAGGCATTACAAGAGCAAAAGCGGTTCAATTTGATTATGGAAAATATTTAGATTTAGGGAAGAGATTGAAGCAAAGTCAAAATTATTAGATTCGTAAAACTTTAATACATTTAGTTTTGCTTTGTAGTTTTAAAAGTTAAGATTATTTTATTTTCTTTTTATTGTTGAATTGTTTTCTATTTTTTTTACAGAATTTTCAATGTTTATTATAATTTATTTTCAATCAAAGCAATACATCTGCCTTCGAATACTTGAAATCATTTCCCCCTTGTTACTCCATTTCCCATTAATTTAGAACTGAGAGGAAATTATTCTCGGGAAAAATTAATTCCCGGTGAGCCCATTTTCTGGCAATATTTTGTATTGATACATTAAAATAATTAATACTCATATTCTAAAGTACATCACAGAATCCGAGTTATAAAATATTATAAAAATGATTTTTGAAAAAACCTCCAATTCAATAAATTCTGATATCTATATAACTGGGCGTATTTCCCCAACATACAAAAGCATCCTGCATATATACACACATATACATATGTATGCATGTAAGTATATAAAATTGCTAACAAATTAAAAGAAACGCAAACAAAATCAAAAAAATACTGCATAAGACGACTCAAAGTCTGCCTCTTAGGGGCCGCTGCTGTGGAATGATTTCTATGGATTTTAAGAAGTAATATAAAGTAAGACGGCAGTCGTTGTCTTTTGTTTTTTGAATTCTTTATATAAAATCATACCATCATATTGCAAATATTTATGAAAACTGGGCAAATATTTTAATTAAACCAAATCTGTAACTACATATAAAGCAGATACATTCTTTAACATGAATGCGTAAATATTCTATGAATGCATTTCATAAATGAAAGAAATATTTTGAAAATCATTTTGATGAAGAATATCTTATACTTTTGTATGTATGTATAAGTATATTCGCACACATATGCAGCACATACAACAATACAATTAATTTAACAAAGATCTAATCTAAAACTTGGAGTCAGACAAAAGCTTATCTACATGTATCTCATATTAAGTGTGAATTAATAAAGTTTGTTACAAGTTGAACTTTAAGTTTCATGTAGATTCATATGCTACTCGTATGCATTATCTATCTAGAATAAGTGATCTTTTAGAAATGTGTAATAAAGAATGACAGAAACGACGGGAGTGAGTGGTAATGCTTACGATTAAATAATGCAGAGTATAGATGTTATTGAGATCCGTAGTTGGCGAAGTATGAGTTGTAGTACAATCTTAAGGGAGACGTAACTAATTCATACATATGTATTCAGATACATAAATTTTCAAATATTATTAATACATATAGTATAAAAGTGGTCTAAGATTACTGCCTTGTGGGATATCTGATATTACATCAAGGTACTTAATTGAACGCATTGTTTTCTCTTCTAAGTAAAATTTAATCCAGTTCATAAGCGATGTTCCACAGCCAATGAGATTAAATTTAATTAGAAGAAGATTGTGATTTGCTTTATCAAACGCGTTACTGCTACGTCGCACAGTAAGCTGTCTAGTGGAAAAAAATAAAAAAAAAAACTTGACACTCTTACGATTTCAGAGGCGGTTTGGTTTTTCATGTCCGTTACACATATAAAAAGTTATACGTCCTAACTATTTTCATAATTTTTTCATAACTTTTAAGTAACAAAAAGTTGGATTGGAAAAATATATATGAAAAATGCATTTTCAATAAAAATGCTTTATTCAGAAATTCGGCAGAAACAATGACAAAATCCTAAAATTCAAATATTTATAGCAACACTGTAAACAAAATTGTGAAGAATTTAGCCAAAATATGTACGACTTTTATGCATCAATAATCTTACTTTCTGATATATATACAGTAGAATCTTACAAAAGTTTACTCGCTTAAAAGTTAAACACGCGGATAAGTTAACAGTTTTTCATTATCAACGTGCAGCTCTAAAAAGTTAACTTTTCGGTTAACTTTTTAGAGCGTGTACACTTTTTTAAAACAACGGCTGTTTCAGTGATAATAGTGGCAGCTTGGTCACTTAAAATCTTCTCAGTGGCAATGGTATGGTATCCCCCGAACTTCCTTTTTATTTTGAGCTGCCAAAAATGTTGTCTATCTTCAACATTGCTGTTGAAGTTCTTGTTAGTCGTCAGTGTTTAGCTTGTGAGTTGTGCAGTGCTTATTTAAAAAATGCCAAAGCAGAAGAAATCATCACAAATCAGGTTGGATTTGCAGCAAAAAGTGCAGATTTTAAAAATGCTTGATCACGGAATGCACGGAAAGCGATTGGCGTTGAATTATGGTGTATCCAAAGTAGCCACATCGAAGATAAAGAAAAAACGTAACGAAATCTTGGAAGCTGTTGCGAACACATATGGAAAATCTAACAGGAAAACTCTTCATAAACCGGAATATGCTGATCTTGAGTCACATCACTGAATGGGCCAATTTTAAAAAGCAGGGCCAAGTACGAATTCGCAAAAATGCACCCACCTGGAAAAACATGTTATGCCGGTGATGGGTGGCTAGCAAATTTTAAAAGGAGGTACGGTATTCGCAATCTAAAAATTTGTGGCAAAATCCTTTCAAGTGAAACCTCAGGTGTTACACCTTTTATTCATAATTTAAGAGCAAAAAATCAATGAAATGAAGTTATCCGATTCACAAATTTAGAACGCAGATGAAACTGGACTTTTTTTAATCTTTTTTTGCCTGATAAAACATTTGTGGCTGCAAGCGAAAAGACAGCACCGGGCCGAAAAATTGCAAAGGAAAGAATAACTCTTTTGTTGTGTGCGAACGCAGATGGTTCGCACAAATTGAAACCGTTGGTAATTGGTAAATCTGCAAATCCTCGTTGTTTTAAGGGATTTGAAAACCCATTGGAGTACACAAATTCGAAGATGTCGTGGATGACCTCAGAGTTATTTTTCAACTGGTTTCATCATTCTTTTATAAAGCAGGTGAACTTAATTTTTAAAATTTACATTAACGTGTTTAGGTTTATGCAGGAACAATTTTACAGGTTCGGAAATTTTCGGCTGATAATAATTTACCACCAAAGGCATTGTAGCTGATTGATAACTGTACTGCCCATAAGCCAATTGATATGTTACAATCTGATGATGGACAAATTGCAGCAATGCGTTTACCACCTAACATAACTGCGGTTTTGCAACCCATGGATCAAAATCCAATAAGACTAGTCAAGTTAGGATATCGATCTAAATTGTTGTGCAACATTGTCGCGCAAGAAACCGTTGCGGTGGAAAATATTTTGAAGGCACATACAATCCGTGATGCTGTTTTGATACTAAATTAGTGTGGATGACGATCAGTATGAGAGCGAAGACGAATTGTGAATATCAAAGGTTGGGGATAATGTTGACATCGGCATTAATGAAATCATAAATTGGAACAATGACGAAATTTCAGAAAAGAACGATGATTCCGAAGTTACCGATAATGAAAACGACGTGTCAATTATCGAGGAAGATGTTCAACGATCTAAAGTAAGTTTCTCGAAAGCAGTTGAAAGCATCAATAACGTTATAAAATGGTTTGAAAGCATCAAGGATGCAAATCAAGTGGCAGACCTAGTCAATATGCGTACGAAAATGATCAAGAGTTATTATACAAGAGAAAAGAAACAAGCCTTGACTGCTTCTTTAAACGACTATAAATTAATATTTTTTGCGCTGAGTACGACTGTGAAATTTAATACCCAGTACACATTAAACCTAAGTTTCTTATTTGTAATAATGAAAACTATTTAAACCTTTTAATAATAAATAATAAAAAAAACATAACATTTTGTTTCTAAAAAAAGTTGTGTATGACTTTTAAAAGCTATTACATACTTTATTTATTCCTTTCTTCGACTAAAAAAACGCGCTTAGAAAAGTTTAAAGTTCAGAAAAGTTAATACCAATATTAGCACGATACCCAAAAAGAGGTGTCATCAGTTGTTGCCAAATAGCTAATCAGCATTTAAAAATATCGCTTAATTATGTTCGGCAAAAGTGTAGCCAAGAGTAGGTTAAATATTTCTTGTTAAAATTTTGTGACAGAAATGTATTTTATCTCAGTTTTATAATTTTTTTTTTTTTTTAAATTAGAGAACAAAACATTTTTTTCAGTTTTTTTATCATAAATTTTTAGAAATCCTGATTCCTGAACAACTTTTGTGAACATACCAATGTAATCTGAACGTGTCTAGATACCAAAAACAGGTCACAAAGACTCCCTTATGGCTAAAAATTTAAATGTTTAACTCAAATTTTATATAAATTTTTTGGAGAATAATTTAATAAAGTATTTGTTTTGGTATTTATTTGTTATATATTAATTTTAAACTTTTAAAGAAAGAATAAAGAACAAACCCATGGAGCAACAAATGGCACTTGCGGCCCACTGTGCAAAGCAAAATCATGTGCCAAATTTCGATTATGTAAAAATATTACAACAAGAAAACCATTATTCCAGGAGATTTACTTTAAAAGACTTATGCCCAATAAATCAGTGGTTATTTAAATGTTATTTAGCTTTAAATGTCATTTAAATACCAAATTTGGTTTTTACCGCAAACTTAAATAAGACTTAAATGCTCCTCATGGTCCATTTAAATGCAACTTAAATCGTGCTCAGTAAACATATGATTTTGACGTTTGTTTCCTTTAACAAGAAAAAAGAACATTGTGATATTGTGAAAAATTTTCTTAAAGACTATAAAAAGTTAGTTAAATAAAGTCGATATCAATAAAATAAAGTGAATATCAGTAAAATAAAGTGAATTGAAATGAGTTCCGATGAAGAAGACATGAGTGATGCCCAAATTGCTGCAATAATGAATACAACAATATTGAGGAAACCACGCGTTATACGTGTACGATCCAACCATTTCCATGCTTTTGAAGAATTGGAGTTTTATGAGAGATTCAGAATGTTCAAAAAATCTACTTACAGCATATTGGAACTTATTGGACCTCACATAAAAAACCCAACCACTTGGTAGGTATACATATATGTACGTACAAATATCAACATTTGAAAAATATTAACACCAAATATTTTAGGAACCATTCTATAAGCGAGGAGAACATGCTACTCATCACATTAAGAGTATACGCTACCGGCGGGATGCTCAAAACGATCGCCGATGTGTACGGTGTTTCAACAACAACTGTGTCCAATGTTGTTAGGAAAACAACACATATCATTTTATAGTGTTTCCGAAAACACAAGAGGAAATTTCAAGCAAAAAGCGAAATTTTTACGATATTGCTAAATTTCCTCACGTTATTGCAGCTCTTGACTGTACGCATGTCAAAATAACTCTCCAGGTATGTATCAGCCACTGAAGATTCCCTATTTTATCTTTTGGCATTCGTCTAAACCATAGCCAAGTCGAAAGCGTTATTATAGCGATTACTGTATTGCATAACATATGCTGTCTAAATAAAGAAATGGAACTGCCGCCTCTACCAAGTAATTTTGAATCGGCTGTAAATTTTGTAAATAACGTTCCAGGAAGTAGAAACGCTGGAAATTCAGTTGCACACAACACAGCCCGTCGCTCTTTAATAAATTCTTATTTCAAAAGCCTATTATAATGTGAAGCATGCGATACACAAGAAAAACAAATCAATATTTCAGTTCAATTTTTTAATTTTATTAATAAAAGTAAAAAAACAAATTCAATTTAAAACAACTATATTACAAAACTAAAAAAAACAAATTCAATGTAAAAAAACAATTATGTTATAAAACAAAAAACAACTTATAATAAATTCAAAATTAGATCTTAGTTGATTATTTGTTGGATGCTGTTAAAAAATACAGCATCGTATTAGAAAATAAAAAAACAGATAGAGTGGGCACGGAAGGTAAGTTAAATGCTTGGAAGAGCATATAACGTGAGTTTAATAGGAAATTCACCCACACTTTCCACTCCCACAAAGTGCTAAAAACAAAGTATAAAATTATAAAGGCAACAGATGTTAAGATTTTGGGATCAGGCTCCAGTTCTCTAATTTTCAATTTGATATAGTAGACTTCCAGCCTCAATTTCTCCATCTCGAACTCATGTTTTCCCTCATATATTGCAGCTTTACATCATCCACTTGATTCCAAAAATCCTTCACCTTCGGCTCTTTTAGCGCCTTGTGAAGTGGCTTCCGTAACGTTTTCGGAGTGTACTTTGCCCAAGATGTATCTACTAAAAAATATTTCAATTACTAAATATATGTAAAAGAAATTATGTTATAGAAATTGAAGTACTTACAATCACATTCTTTTTTTATGTCTTTCTTTTCGGAAACAGGAACATCTTCGTTAAGGAATTCGTCCAAAAATTCTACCTCAGTCAGCTTGAAATTCATTAAATGTAGTTTGTAGCACCATTCACCAATATATCTTAATAAAACTTAATCTTTTCATTTGAACGCCTTGGCATATTTCCAATATTGCATGGTCCGTTTTTGTTGTTGAGGTTAGCTGCGCTGGTCCACCGCCAGTAGCATATGTTTGCCTTTTATCGAAGGCAAAATTTTGCGTGGCTGTTGCCTTTATATTTCCATACTTTGTTTTTAGCACTTTGTGGGAGCGGAAAGTATGGGTAAATTTACTATTAAAGTTATGGAAGTTAATTCTTCCAAGCAATTAACTTCTCTTCCGTGCCCACTCTATCTGTTTCTTTATATTATATTACACTGCTGTATTCTTAACAGCATCCAACAAATAATCTACTTCCACACTAGTAAAATTTGGACTTCTTTTATCAATGTTTTTTTGTTTAAGTATACTTAATAAGAAGAAAATTTAAAAATTTCACACTTGAAATGACTTCAAACACATAAAACAACTTCAAATACTATAAATAATTATCACCTGTTTTCTAAACAATAGCGATTTTTATTTGACAGTTCATGGTGCTACCACATTTTTCGCATAAATTAATTATAATTGAAGTATTTAAGTCTGACTGTAAAAATGAAAGCGTATTTAAATAGACTTTAAATATTCATCAAATTAACTAAATATGCATTTAAATAGCCACTGATTTATTGGGCATTAACTACAAACAAGACACAGAAAATTGCGCTCAAATTTACAAAAGTGAGATAAACAAACATAAGAAACAACATAAACAAATTAGTTTTCGCAGCTAAGGACTACAGACGATCGACATATTGAAAATATGTTAATTATTTATTATTTATCTTTATATAAATATGTTTTTTATCTTAAATAATAATTTAACTTTAAAATATTTGGTGTTGTTAATTTCGTAACCCTATTTATATAATGTTGTTTGAATACCAATGGTTATTTTCAAAACTATAAACAATAAAAGTAGTAGAAAGTTTAAAATAATGATTAAGTTATGTCTTAAAAGAACTATCACGCTTTATCCTTCTTTATGTGAAATAGTAGATTAAAATTCAAAAAAATAATAATTATTGAAATGGAAAAAATAAAATGATTTCTAAAACTTTTAATTCATTTTCGAAAATAGTAGGCCAAGAGAGATATGTGCCAAAAATTTCATTAAGCTACCACAACTCCTTCGATTTTTTTCCACTTTTGCTATGAGGACCGTTCACTGTGCGTCGGTTCCTTTGACAGAACATTCACCAGTGAAATAAAAAATAGGTACAGAAAAAGTCCTTTAAATTATCTGCTTTCAACTGTCCTATCAACACAATCCCCCTCCTTTCGACTTCTGGAACAATGCAGTGCATGTGTAAACGTCATTCCCTGAGCTCTGTTCGAAGAGAAAAAAAAAATAAATCAAAAAGAACTACACGTCAAAATAGAGGAAAAATTGTTAAACTCTTATCTGTCAGGAAGAACACAACAAGTTAAGTATCATGTCAAATATATCATATCAAATATCATTCATGTTCATTCTGGTGTTCCTGAAGGCAGTCACTTAGGCCCAATTCTGTTCACTTTATTCATCAATGATATTCCGACTGTTGTTTGGCATTCTAAAGTGCTGATGTATGCCGACGATGTCAAAATTTTTAATTCTTTTAGTGATATTAATGGACATAATTTACTGTGCACTGACTTTCTAAATTTTCCTCAATGGTGCAGATACAATTTATTAGAGTTAAATGTAAAGGAATGTAAACACATGTCATTTTTCAGACGCAATCCGATCGATACGTTCTATTATATTTTTAATTTTATTTAAATAAAGTTGATATCATACTGGATCTTGGCATACTGTTGGATCATATACCCAACTTTCATAATCTTTCTATATTGGTCAACTAAGCCTGCGGGGTACACATGTATGTGAATTAATTCATTTTTTTCGTATACAAACTGAAACATCACTGAAAAGAGCTACTGAAAGAGACAGATCTAATGAATCAACTGAAACAACTGAGCTAAAAACGCTCAATTGAATGAAAGATTCACCTCTCTCAATTGACTGAATGATTCAATTGAATTAATTCATTCAGGAGCCGTACAGCTCTAGTATGTGGACAGACACTTTTTGCTTACAGGTGTGTTTAGCTTTTTTATATTTTTCTAATCAACTTTTCAATCTTGATTTGAATAAATTCGATCTAAGTTATATTTTTATTACTTTTGTGAAAAAATCAAAACAACTGTAAAATCAGTGTGCCAACAGAAATGAAATCATGTTTATAACACAAAATAACAACTACTAAACGGCATACATCCATACATATGTACATATATACACAAAACTAAATCTGAATATCTGTTATATGCGCATACATATATCATTTAGATACGAGTAGAAAGATATTCAGGTTTTATAATCAAAACTATTATTAGATTGTATGTATATACATATATATATATATATATATATATATATATATATATATGAATATTTTTATATATAGTCATACTTATTAGAACTTTACAATGTCATATACGGAAAATCGGACATGCCTACAACATTTATATTAAGAAGCATTAACAAAAATGGAATTTCTTTTTTTAATATAACATATATTTCTATTAAGAAGGTTATTTTCGAAATTATTGACAAGAAAATATAACGAAAAATTCAAATTTTTGCAAAAAATATAACTTCGAAATTAACCTTCTTAATAGAAATATATGTTATATTAAAAAAAGAAATTTCATGTTTGTTATAATGCTTCTTAATATAAATGTTTTAGGTATATCCGTTTTTTCGTTTGAGTTACTGTACATCGAGCTGTCAGGTTATACGTATATTTAATGTGTACGAATGTTATTGTCCCCAAGTAAGTTCGCAAAGCAGGCTTGGCAGATGAAGGCGAATTGAAACCCCTAACGGCTGAAAAAAAGTACAGTTATAAAACAGAGTGCCTGATTATGACTCATTAGATCAGGTAATATAACTAATAAAACTAAGTTACATCTCAAATATCTGTACATATATGTACATATTAAAAACTTTATCATTTGTGGACTTCAAACAAAGAGCTTTGGTTGAATTCTTTAAATTTAGCTTTAAGCATATTTTTGTTTATTAATAGCTTCACATGTATGTATCAGAGATCTCAAAAATGTACAAGAAAATTTAATGTACACCTTTAGTACAATGTACACCTTCAGTACATTATATACATTGCCTTTTTTTCGTTCTGTACACTTTTCGTTGTGTACACCTTCTGCCAGTACTTGTGTACATCTCGTGCATATGCTTTTGCAAACAAATACATTAATGGTGGATGGTTATTTGTCTCTACTGCGCACACACCTGCTAATTTTATGAAAATGCAAAAACTAGTATTCTCTATTGCACACACATCCATTAATTTTACAAAAACACATACAAAACAAATATAATGTTATCATCACCGCAAATGTGTATACGTACATAAAGTGAATTCAGTGTTTTCAATGTCTTCAATGCACAGTCCTGTACAATCAAAATGTTTTTGTGTATAAAGTGTGGCATGTATACATTTTTCAATGCCTTTTTTTCGATGTCGTTGATGTAAACTTGTGTGCACAAGGGGTAAGTACCCTGAAGGAAATTTGTGAGTTAGCTCATAATATGGTTGATAATTAGCTAACTCATTTGAGACTAGCCATAAGCTAGCTAAAACCTGATGCAGAAGTGAACCAGTTGTCGTTGCTCTTTGTAACATAATGTTCAAAGAAAACAAGAAACATTTATATTCTTATGCATGTTAAATACCTATCAAGAGAAATTTACCGTTTTTGCACAAGAGAATAAAAGAAAAAAACTTGTTATTTCGTCAGATACGTTTTGTCATCGGTGGCTAGAGGTTCAATCTATGTAAGTCTTTTTCGATTTAAAATAAAAATAAATAATGATATAATCTATAAATAATTTCAGATTTGTTGTTTGTCATCATTATTGAAAGGTGAAACTACGGAAAACTCTGACTAAAATTTTTTCATTAGACCTAAATATGAGATGTAACATTGATGGACTACATGGCAAGGTGCCAGTTAAAAAGTTTAAAAGGATTATTGGTGCTTTAAAAGGTGAGATAATTATATGACTTAACGAATTATTTTAAATATTTATTAATTTCTTATCATTAACTAGATGCAATTCGTATTAACGGTGCAGAAGATCCAGAAAAAGCATTAAGAAATGCAATAAAATATTTAAAAGGCGACATTTTTAATACTATTAAATATATTTTTTTTAATAAAAAAAACCAACTTTTTTATTAAAATAAAGCAATAGTTTAGCTAGCAATGTGTACTTTCATTTTATATGCGCATTTCATTTTATGACGCACTGGTATTGAATCGAGTAACCATAAGCTAACTCAAAATGAGCTAGCTTGTGGTTAGTCGAAAACTGATGCAAAGCGAGTGCACTCATTCCCTAAGACATTACATGTTAAAACTGATGCAGCGTTAGTGTAGAAAATGAGTCAGTCGTGAGTCACCCCTAGCTCATTTCTGGTCAACCATAAGTTAGCTTATGGTCAGCTCACATTCCTACAGGGTATGTACACTATTTCGTTCTCTGGTATGTATGTTTGTTTTTATCTAAATCTGCTTTTGTATTGTGGTTCCATGCGTATACTTAATGTCATTAATAACGTTACTAATAGGTCACAAGTTGCTATTAAGGTTGTTGTTGGTGGTTTATGTTCTTATCTCCATATAATGTGTAAGTATTTTCACAACCTTCAATGCATATTAAACTAAAAGATAAACTCTTCTGGTTTTTTACCTCTTTTTATTTAATAATATTCTCTAATAAGCTTAAGGTCTCTTTATTTTTAAAAATAATTTGTTTTTTGAACATTTCGTCACTAATTTGTGTGACTTCTTCAAGAAATTAATTATTTTATTTATTTGAAAAAAAAAATTTTTTGTGTATTACTTTTTTAAAATAAAGCGACCTACAAGCATACAAACTTTAAAAAATAAACTAAGAGACACTAAAAGATAAGCAAATAAATATATTTAAAAAACTAATAAAAGCTAGTAAAGATAAGTCTGAATGTTAAAAATAAATTGTTTGCTAAATTTGATATAAAAATGAACCAAAATACAAGCGTATTTGATACGCTTAAAGCATATTTTAAAATTTATTTTTAGCTTTTTAGTTCGATTTTCTTAAAAAGCGTTTTTTTAACTTTATATATATACATTTGAATAAGCATGAATAATAATATATGGTCCGTAAGCTAACGTTTTTTTTTTCAACTAGTGCTTATTTCGTGAATGGTAAGACTTAGCTCATGCCTGATTTGACAGATAATTAGTTTTATCCTTCCGCTAAACGAATATGGTTGTGTATACGCTTCAATAACGCTGGGAAATATTGCCTGCGATTGACTTACAGAAGATACCGATTTTGCAAAAAAAAAATTCATATTTTCAGATGAAGCTCATTTTGATCTTGGCTGGTATGTAAACAAGCAAAATTGTCGCATTTGGAGCACAGAAAACCCGCACGCACTGAAAAGCCAACGCACCCAAAACGATTGCTGCGGATTTTGGTCCAGAGGCATAATTGGGCAATTTTTCTTCGAAAATGAGCAAGGAGTGGCCGTTACAGTCAATGGCGATCGTTATTGGACCATGTTGAACGAATTTTTGTTCACAAAAATTAAAGAGGAGGATATTGGCAACATTTGGTTTCAACAGGACGGCGCTACGTGCCACACAGCCGAAGCTACACGAAGATCGCATTATCAGCCGCAGAGCTGATGTCGTTTGGCCATCTCGGAGCTGCTATTTGACACCGTTAGACTATTATTTGTGGGATGCCGTCAAAGATAAGTGTTACGCCGACAAGCCAGAGACAATTGACGCTTTAAAGGACAATATTCGTGAAGCCCTTGGTGAAATACAGCTGCACACAATTGATAATGTGCTTAAAAATTGGACCGGTCGTGCAAGCTACTGCATGGCCAGCCAAGGCAGCCATTTGAATGAAATTATTTTCCATTATTAACCGAAAGGATTGTACTTTCAAATAAAAAAAGAAATTCGAGAAAATATTCAGTAGTTTTTTTTATAGCATTTTCAAAAAAAAAAGTTATTTGGCGGACCCTGTATTTTATTACAGATAACAATTAAATAGTTTTTATCTTCCTCATACATAAATTCATTTTTCTCCTTTTCACATGAACCAGCGTTTTAACATATTGCGTCTAATTTTACAGCTTCTCTTATACGAACATAATATATCCGAACATCCTAGTTTTGATATTGCTTAATAAACGCCGAAATTCCGCGTTTGCAAAAGATAGAATTAGAAAAACCAATAAAAATGAAGGGGTTTCATCAACGAAATTTTCAAATTAATATTATATGATTATATATTTACTTTTCGCAATAAGATAATACTGGATGGTTACTGTTCGTCGAGCCAATGGAGCTCATTTACTTTCATATTTATTAAAGGAATTATCATATAATTCTTTTGTATTTATTCAAATATTTTGTTTATTTTCAACCTTAAAAATTGTTCCACTAGAATTATTATTAAAAATTGTTCGCCTATTCAACGAACAGTTACTTTAACAGCAAAGTGGAGTCAGCATCACAATTTTATGTTACCAACTTCGTGCACATGTTAGTGATTTTTACTTAAATATATAAAATAAATATACATATATTATATATGGGATTAAAATATGCCCAAGAATTCAAAATATATTATACAAAAGTTATGAATAATATTAGGTGCGTTTGTTTACTTTTCCAGTAAAATCCAGTAGTTGAGTAAATTCTGGGTTATTTGAAAATTTGACTCTCCAGAATGTCTCTTGCACAAAAAAGTACGCGAATGGAAAAATTGCAAAAACTTGCAGGTTAATCAAGCCAGCTGATCACTAAAAACTTTAGCGTTCTAAAATATGTGTTTTTTTTTATAAATATCTGAATCAAGAAATCGTTTACTAAAATTTTCATACAGCGATCTTGATATTCTAAAATGTTTCCGAAACTCCATATCTGTATAGTCCGGTACCATCTCATAAAACTAATTTTTTATCGAATTACGTGGTACTCTTTCATTCTTTAACAGTATGTCATTGGGGTATATTTTATCGTCATTTCTAAACATTTCAAGCATAATTATTTCCTGTTCATCTTCGCTTTCAGATGAATACTCCACCAAGAAAGCAACTGCATTGAGCATAACTGAGTTCATTTTTAATAACGATTATTACACACTTATTTAATTTGTTTCACGTTGAAAATAATTATTTTGGTTTTTTTTTTTTGCTACACTTTTTATTCAGCTTTTCTTCCTTTAAATATTTTTATTAAAAATTTTATGCTTTTTGTTTGCTTACTTTTGCAGACGCTCAGTCAAACAACTGTCACTTTACTCTCTCAACTGGTGCTCTTTTTTGCAAATTTATGTGCAACGCATTTATTCTTTAATAATAACATCTTTTCATTAATTACTCGTACACGCGTAAAACTTCCTTATCTCTCATTACCATTAATTTATGTTTTTTATTTGTCTGTTTATTTACTATTTTCTCAGTATATACGTCTTTAATATATGAATGTTTGTACATTAAGTACAAGTATATATTTCTATATGTATAAGAAATTAGAAACTGGCGGGGGTTAACGGTTTTGGATAACATCATTCCACCAAAGCAGTAGTTGTGGTATTTTTCGAGGTATACGACATTTGGACTTTTTTAAACTTCGTCCATAAAATTTTATTTCTAACACTCGTGTAAAATAATCTTACTAACAAAATTTATTGCTTCAGATAATTGTCTAAAGAGTTTTTGCTTATACGCATTGTTATTTTAAAAGATTCTGTGTTCATACAAGTCATGGTTTCTTGGCATGATTGCTACTTTATAGGCGAGAGGGACGAGGGGAAAAGTAACGAGTACTCATGTCAGTACGTTTTGCTCTCTCATTCGTAATATTAAAAACGTACGCAACTATATGTACATATAGTCAACAAGACATGAATTGTGTAAACACCAATAAAAGTTCAAAGAAGAAATAGTAGAATCTTGTCAACAAGACATGATTCGTATGAACACAGTCTAAATAGTTCTAAAAGCGATTGGTTGATAAGATATCAGACTATATGTACATATATGCGTACATATTAAATTATAGTGTTTCTGTTGTTGCTTTTCTTTCTTGGGTTCCCGGCTATTAAGCGGAACTCTTTTGTTCTGAAAATTCAGTTTATCTCGTGGTATCAGCGTGGAAGTGTTAAAAAGTTTAGGTTTTCTAATTTGTGATCGGAATTATGAAGTAAGTGCGCAAATTTTCACATATTTTGAAGGTTGAAGGTTGGTGGTAGTAAATGGCAACGTTAGCATAACAGGGGAAAAAGTGGTCGGTAGCGATTTTCCATTATTGCAACTTGCAACTATAAAATGTATATTTCTTACCGCTATTTTTTAAAGATTATTTGGATCGCGAAAATTGTAGTGGCAATGACACTCTTGTTTTCACCTTTTGAATAGATACGCAGCTTTTGTTTGTGAAAATATAAGTTTGTGTTATAAAATAAAATATGTCAGCATCTAAGGAAACAATCGTGCGAACTGTGAGAAGACAGGCAAAAAACTTTTGAAGTGAAGAAGAACTATGTTTGGTGCTACCATATTAATAAATAAGAAAATGTGGTAATATGTATAAACATAAATGCTCCTGGTAAAACTTATCGTTCTTGTTGTGACTTTGATATTGTGTTAGGCTTCCCATTTATTAATGTGGAAGTTTGAAATAAATATCTTTAGTTATTCTAAGAAATGTTGAGTAAAGGTTTCCTGATGATCTGCATTAGCCCCAGTGAAATGCGCATAGGAACTAGCTAAAACCCCTCAACTGATCAATTTAAATTTTTTAATAAGATTTTGGGAAAAAAGAACCAGCACATAATTAAAATTAAAGAGTTTAAAAAACCCCCAAAATATAAACTAAGAATGAAATGATTATAGAACTCATAAACTACATCAACCACCGCTTATAACGTGAGAAGAGCTCAAAAGAATAGAATATCACAACAAACGGCTCTACTAAAACTTTGCGGTTGATATTAGCCGGAAATTATCCACTCTTAAAAAAAATTGTCTTAGTAATTTATTCTTGATGATCTTTGAAACAGAATTTTTGAACGCTTTTATTGATTTCTTCTTTTTGAGTCCCTGCTGCAGGAATAGGAAGACCGTTCGGTCGTCAATTTTACCAAACGATTTTAAAATGTCTGCAACGTATCACATGCGGCAAATATAATATTATGTATTTATAAAAACACAAAAGATTTATTTTATATCTTAAAATTATTATTTTGGTAAATAAAATTCGGGCTTTGTTCGGTTTTCGAACTCTCAATCGCCATTTGATAACACCGAGTATTTATAATTGTATAAGCAGTGCATTATTTCTCAGCGTAATTTCGACATGTTTTGAAGCAGAACTAGTAACGAACATCAGACATGTATTTCCTATGCAATTAACAGAACAATTGCTTTGCGCAAAACTAGTTTTTTGGTTGAAGCACTATTGCATTATATGCTATTGAAACAGAATAATTGTTGTTTGTTTGAGGTCGAGAATGTCTATGTGCTGCATTTCATTTATTTTTTACAATAAACCAACAGTTAATTTCAAAAAAACCTCGTAGCTTCTGCACGAACTCTGAAAACATAAATGAGAACTACAAAAGAAAGAGTGTAGTTGACATTCAAATTGTCAAAAACCATAAAAAGAGCCTGTGCGAAATGCAGAATCAAACAAATACAAGAAAAAATGTATTAAATAGTTTTGTTTGACGAACCAAATGTTGAAGAAGAGAACAAAACTTCACTGAAACAAAGCTTAAGGTGAATCAGATTAAAGTGAAGAAGAAGAACACCAAAACTGTTTTAAATCATTCAAAGCATGTGCGCACATACCAGCGAAGGTGGTTGGAAAAGTACAGAAGAACAACAAACATTATTTTCTTTACTTCATTGTCCGATTCCGCCATGCTATTCTATTTGTTTTACAAACGGAAGCACAAACAAAACGCAACTTTTGTTTTGTTGTTTTTATGTTGTTAACTACGTTTGCAGTGAAGTTAGTGCTTTGAAAGTTATGTGTTCTACTTTCTGGAACACACATTTCAAAGCAGTTTTCCAGCTCCTTAATATGTACACATTTGACATAAAAGGAATAGATTTTTGTTTGCTTAGGAATAAACCCTGAGCTAGTAATCTTGTTGCGGAGGATACAGAAGATATTCAGATTTGAACCCTCTCAAATTATAGGTGGGAGAAAGGAATGATTTAATTAGAAAACTAACTTTTCTAACATGGATAAGAGAATGAAATAAAAATAGGTTGCGTCGATGTCCAATTAGCTGCACTAACATCTCCTATTAACGTCTTCTTCTTGTGCACGCTTTGAAGCACTGGGCATCCAAGTATCGGATGCCCAGTGTTGAATTGAAGAACATCAAGAGCTGCTGTTGCCTTAACCCCAATACCACCAACAATTGCAAGTGTTTGTTCGAGTTTCGTACAAAAATTATTAGAATATTTTTACGAGGCAATTATTAATACGTTCTCTTTGAACAAATTCATAAAAACATTACAAGCACTTTTTCGATTGTTACTTCATTTTAGCGATTCAAATCGATGGCGTAGGTGTGAAGCTTTAGGAAGATGTCTTATCTTAATGGCAGCGTTTGTAACTCTTTTGCCAATAAAACAAATGGTGGAAGGTAATTTTCTTTTTTGATAAAGAGAACTTTGAAAATTAGTACTTTTCCCCATTTTTAGGAGCGGGAATCAGCCCATTCGATCCCAATTATTTCAGACAATATGAAATTAAAAATATTCCATCGGCTCGTACACCAATAAAAGTTTGCTATTCAGTCGAATGCAGACAGGCTGCCTCGGAAATGGCCCGTAATATGAACACTAAAGTGAATCCATGTGCAGACTTCTACCAATTCGCTTGTGGAAATTATAATGAAACAACCCAAATACCTGAAGACAAATTCGAAGTGGATACAATCTCAGTGATAAGAGATAAAATAGATGAACAACTGAAAGAAATTATAACAGCAGAGAGAGATGAGACGGAACCAAAAGTTTTAAAATTGCCAAATCTTCTGTACAAGGCGTGCATGAACACAAGTAACCTCGTCCTGTCTACTTTTTGTTTAATTAATTAATTGCTGATCATTGATTTTTTTTCATTTCTTGCAGCCTTAATTGAGTCGTTGGGTACCAAACCCATTAAACAAATTTCGGACTCCTTGGGTGGCTGGCCCGTAGTTGTTGGTAACTCTTGGGATAGTAACGATACATGGAGTTGGCAGGAAACAGTAAAGAAATTCAGACGTTTAGGCTTATTATTTAATGTTATATTGTCCTTTTATATATCTGTAAATGACAGGAACAACACAAGGCATATCTTTTACGTGAGTTCAAAGAAACGACTGAAATTTTAACTAATTTCAATGTGTGATTCACATGAATTTGGTGATTTTTAATGTGGGTATTAAAATTTTTTTTAGCCCGAAATGATAAAATGTTACAGTCTTACACAGCAACTGAAAAACTATAAGTTTAATTAAATGATGGTTGAGCCAAGCCAGACCAAAAAATTGTAAAAGTTGAAATTCTAAGATTCGAACTCGGTGATGTCAACTGAGATGAAATGAGTTTTGTTCCATTTTATCATTTTGTTATCGTCCAAGAGAAATCTCCTGTTTTTACTGTGTTGTGTTTGTTACCGCACGATTTATTATGCTGCTAACTAGTTATTTAATTTGAATTCCTCCGAATCCAGTGCAAACAACGGTTTTCTGGTAAAAATATATAAAGTTTTAAATCCATTAAATAAAATCATGTCGTTGAAAACAGAATGAAATATTTACTTGAAAACGTATTGAATCAAATTCGCGTACAAGCAGAATTAAGAGCGTATTTTTGAACTAAAACAGTGTCTTTGCGCACATCTATAGCTGTAGCAATTTGTATTATTTAAATTATAATTGATGAGCAGACGTGTGGAACTAGCCTAATGAGCAGATTTAAACACCTGCCTTGGATATATTAAACGTTGATTATATTTGTATCGTTGTAGTTGGATCAAGCTGCAACTGGCTTAAGCCTCGAATATTTGATAAAAGGGTTCAATGAAACTTTGGTCTCGGCCTACTACGATTATATGGTTGACACTGCGGTACGTTTTGGAGCCGAAAAGGAATCAGCTAAAAAGGAATTGAGAGAGTCTCTACAGTTCGAAATGGATTTAGCTAATGTAAGTTTCTAAATAATTTGTAATGCGCAAAATTCATTCGTTTATAAACTTTCCTACTGTAGATCTCTTGGTCTCAAGAAAAACGACGCAACGGAGATAATTTAAATCATTTTAGAACAATCAAACAACTACAAAATTCTTATCCTTATGTCGACTGGCTGAATTACATCAACGGCCTCTTGACCACTGATCTACAGGTCGATGAAGACGAAGTGATCTTTCTGGTCATACCCAGCTATTTTGATGATTTGGGAAAATTATTAAATCGTACTAATAAACGTGTCATTGCAAATTACATGATGTGGCGTATGCATGAATCTGCAGTTCCTTATCTAGCAAAAGATATTCGCAGGAGAGGATTACAATATTATTCTGTATTTTCAGGAATACAAAAATTTTCGCCCAGGTGGAAGAAATGTGTAGGATTTGCAAAGAGGTAATTATAACTTAGGTTATATATTAGGGCCTTTGTCGAAACAATTCACTTGGTCCGTTAATTTGGTCCCATTGTGATACCCTTAAGCAGAGGCTTTGTTAGAGTTGAATTTGGGATTAAGTTTTTGTTTCTAGTTCAGCTACAAATTTATACTTCTTTTTATTAGTAGCTTTCGCTTTTGAAGCACATTAAACCTAAAAAATATGTTTTTGCCTACGTGTCATGATAAGAAATGCAGGTGGAAATCAATAGTAGGTTTATAAACCTGCGAGGCGTAACCAGTTACCTTACACTCTTGCCACGGAATCCGGTAGCCCCACAGATGATTCTGTGGCCGGATATTGAGGAGATTTCCTTAAAGAGTTTACGTGGTGGCTCTGGTTTGATACCAAGAATCGCTGGGAGAGGTATCGGATAAGGGTTGATGTTCTGGCATAGCGATAGTATGTTGGGACTACGGCCCGGCCGATGATGGGCTCTATTCTGCAGAATCAGCAGATTTGAAGAAAGGGCTGATGTGGTGATGGTGGGAGGGTCTGGAGGGATTGGTCTTACGACTTTGACCTCTGGTTCTTCTTGGTGCTGACGACATGCATGTACATCGGATATAACAAGGGTTTTGGGTGGGCCCGAACACCTTATCAAGGTGTATAGTATGATTTGTAACAAAATCATGTGAGTGAAGTTGCAACCTATGTAAGCTTAAGGGCTACACTGGTGTCGTCCCTGATTGTGGTGGTGGTGGTGGACATCTAATTTCACTAGTGTTAGGAGTACCGTCAGGTTAAGCCGCAAGGCTTGTACTTACGTTAAACATTTAACACATCTGTTACCTTTTCTCGTACATCAAGCGCCCGACTTTTTTTCAGAATAATACTTTGATTTTGCTTCATTGTTTTTTTAAAGTTATTTAAAAATTTATTTTTAACTTTTCAGTTCGAATATCTGGAAAAACGTATTTTTTAGGTTAAAAAAAGAATAGATATTTATTCTGTGGGTCCAAGCGTTTAGCATGATGGGGAAGCGGTGTGTCTTTTGGGCCTGTGTAAATGTACTTTTCTCAGGGATTCGTATTGACCTGCTCTTCAGCATCAATGGCGATGTTAAACAACTCTCTCAATTCTTTATTTCGATTTATTTTTCGAAGGAAAAGTAAAAGTTCAGTTGAAACTGTTAAAATGTGAGCCATCATAAAATAAAATTGTGTTAAGGAGGGCTAAAGTTCTGATCATCTCAGATACTTCTATTGAATTCATTCAATTATGTGTGACTTTTTTCCTCTCGCAAAAGCAAAAGATGAAGCGCCTTGAAAGCTCGTCTTACTATTTCCGTTAACCTTCATGAGTACTGAAAATTTTCCAGTAGTTCGAAATTTTTATTTCGAACTACTTGTTTCCTATAATAATTGATCAACCCAACTTTCAACTTAAATTGCGATTGATTCCACTTTACTCCCGAAACTAAGTCTCCCTTAATAAAACGATTCGAATTACAACCAGTATGAACTAAAATTTTATAATTTCTAATATATTTTATTTCGTTTATTTCCATATGCACATGTTTTTATAATTTATTTATCCATCACCTACAAAATTTGTACCGCTATGTTTTCTAATATCCAAACCAATCCAAACATAAATAGTTTAGCGATATCGGTGGGATACCTGTACCTTCGTAAATACTTTGACCCTGACTCGAAGGCAATTGCCTTAGAAATGGTCAACGATATACGTGGTGCTTTTAGCCAAATGCTCGACGAAGTGGAATGGATGGACCAAAAGACCAAACAAGAAGCCAAAAGAAAATTACATGCGATGGCCACCCACATCGGTTATCCCGACGAGATGTTGGATAAAGATAAATTAGAAGAATATTATCATAAACTAGAAATTGATCCAGAGAAATACTTTGAATCATTCCTGAACATAAATGTTTTTTTTACGGATTACTTATTCAATAAATTGGGGTTGCCAGTGAACAAGAACGATTGGATTGGACATGCCCGTACAGCTGAGGTGAAGCCTTTTTATTCACTAAATGAAAATAGTATAGGTAAGTTTCCGAAATAACAAACTCTAATCTAATTCTCCGGACAGTCAGCTGTCGAAATTGAAAACGGATTAAAAAAATGATAAAACCAGGTGACTTTCGGTGAGCAACATGCGAAAACTTGCGACGTTGGAATTAATACTTTGTTTTAAAATAGAAGGAGCAACTTTTCCGACATTAAAACTCTTTAGATAAACTATTTGACTCTAAGAAGTTCATGAAAAATGTGAACAATTTGAAAGATTCGTTGAACTTAAAATATTTTACTTGAAATCTGTTACAATACTTTCTGAGATCTCTAAGCAAGTGAGATCAGATTGTAAAGGATATGTGAGAACCGATTAGTTTTGTTAGAAAACAAAGTGCAACAATAAAGAAATAAAAGCTTTACAAAAATAATGATTGCTCCTTTAAATAAGAAACGTTGCCAATATTATTTTCAAAAATCTAAAATAAGAATAAAATTAAATGTCAGCAGTTTCGAATAGAAAACATTCGTTTTGAAAACGCGTAAAAAATTCTTTCAAACTACTGCCTTTTATAATCGGAGTTGAATAATAACAGTAAAATATACAATTCATTAGAAAATATAGAAAAAAACCATTAAAAATTACTTTGCACACCATTAACGTAACGACGTTAGCAAAAACACATCCTTTATGTATCTTTTTCAATTCGATTCGTTTTTCATCGCGTACTGGAACAAAAAAAGCTGTAAGCTTCGTACACATATTTCTAGTATAAAATAAATTTGCACAATCCCAGTCGAATTTATCAGGCAGATCGGTGATTAGCACAACACAATTTTTGCGACCATTTCTGATTCGAATATAAATAGTAATAATTTCCCTCATAAAATATTTTCTATAACAAAGCGTTGTTTTATAGATTTCTCAGCTGGTATCCTGCAAGGCCACTTCTTCAATAGCCAACGTCCCAAGTACATGAATTACGGTGCCATTGGCCACGTTATTGGCCATGAGATCACGCATGGTTTCGACGATCAAGGTCGACAATATGATGCTGAGGGTAATTTAGCTAATTGGTGGCACCCCGATACTAAAAAAACATTTTTGAAAAAGGCCAGATGTATAATTGAACAGTATGGAAACTTTACAGATAAGCAGACTGGTCTAAATGTTAGTATATAAACGCACACAGATTTTAAAATTTTGCTGCTCATATTTTTTGCTTTTCAGCTAAATGGCATTAACAGTCAAGGAGAAAATATAGCTGACAATGGTGGCATTAAAATGGCATATTTGGCCTACAACATGTATGTGGCTAAGAACGGTGAAGAGCCCAGATTGCCCGGATTAAATTATACTCCCAACCAGTTATTTTTTATATCAGCAGCTCAAAATTGGTGTGGTAAATACAGAACAGGTTAGCATACATTTCGGTTATTTTTTTTAATCTCAAATAATTGAAAAATTATTTGCAGAGTATCTCAAGTATGAGATTACAACTGGGCTCCATCCGCCTAACCAATTCCGCGTTTTAGGCCCTTTTAGGAACATGAAAGATTTCTCCCGAGATTTCCAGTGCCCTGAGGGTACACTCATGAATCCTGTGCACAAGTGTGAAGTTTGGCAGATCTATCAAAGGACATTTCAGTTTCTTTCTTATTGCTTGCATATTATAATTTAATAAAACCTTTTATTCTTGTCTAAGTTTTAAGTTAACATCTTTTTGTTTTCATTAAGAACATGTGTGCAATTCGACATATTATTTTGTAGTTTATATTAAATGTTTTAAATTAAGTCTGAAGAAAGCATTTTAAACGATAATAAAAAATAAATAAATTCCTAAATTAGAGAACTATTACAAAACTAAGGGCCCGATTATGGTTTACAACAGTTGTTAGTTTAATGTTGTATTTCTGAAAAAGCTATTATGGTTTACAACTGTTGTTTGTGATGGTGTATGTTAAGTTATTTGCCTTTGACAACACCGATTATCGTTTACAACATGTGTATTTATGTGTTGTCAGTACCGTCAGAAACGTACAACAGCTAATTAGGTGTTGTTTCGCAAGCGTTACAAGTTAAAAAAGCAAAATGGAGAAAAATTTGTAAGTAAACATATAAAATCTTAAAGGGATAAAAATAATTAATTATTATTAGTTCTTAGCAAGATTACAAATAAAAAACAAATGGAAAAACTGGTTGACCTTATGAAAATTAATCCACAGAATGGCCGAGGGAAGCTGCCATTTGGATGTAGCAAAATGTATCTCAAAGAGAAATGGGATCAATTTAACCAGTTAAATACTTTAGGACCTCCTATTAAAACTACCAAAGAATGGCAACGAGTTAGTAGCAGATCAACTGAATAATTTATATTATCTTACGTAAAATTATTTCTATTTAATCACAGCTATGGACCCACTATGAAGCCAATTTGAAAAGAAAATTGGCTTCAAGCAAGATAAATTTTCAAAGTACTGGTGCAGCATGATATTAAAATCATTGCCGTTGCTTCTTTGATAACTACCATGAGCAAGAAACCTTAATGCACAGCACAATTTTAAAACCGGTGGAATGGCAGAGCAGCGGATTGAAGGTGTTAAAAAAGAGTCAAGCTTTTGTAACAAAAACAAAAAATCATCCTTGTTTATCCGGTACAATTTTATAAAACTATAAAATTTATGTGTAATTAATACATTTTAAAAATTTACTATTTTAGAAAAAATCATACGTACTCAGTATTTGGTAACTCTAATGAATATGATTTGTCGCGAATATTTTTCCGAATACGTGGCATGTATTATTGTTACTTTCAATTTTATCATCAAAATATAAATCAACGTTAAATCCATAATTATTTTTGTTTTATTTATGTATTCCTGACGAAGAATACGTTTATTCAATTTTTTGCCTTGACATTTGTTGGCGCGTAGGTATGTTTTTTTATGGAAATATCTACTACAATTACATTACAACTCTGTGACATACACAACAGGTAGCTGTTGTAAACCAAAATCGCAAAAAGGGTTAGAGTTGTGTTGATAGTTTTGTGTTGTAAACCACAATCGGGCCCTAAACGTTCCTCAAGAGTAAATCAAAACTAACCAAGAAAACTTTAACAAAATAGTTTATTTCCATAAATATTTTACAAAAAATGGCGATCGTGGAGTGGTATTCGGGGACAATTCCTTTAATATTTTAATGTTGGAAAAATTTCGGCGTAATTCAAGCCCTCTTCATCACCCCAATTTCTTTTTAATTTAAGTTTATCTACTTGGTAAAGGATTTGAAATATCAGAATGATATATTCTTAAGAAAAGAGAAAAAACGCCAGGTGTTCACATTGCACAACTTAATTCACGTTTATATTTACACTGTAGAGTATTTCATTAATGCTGCTGTGAACAGCGAAATTTTGTTTTTAAATAATTTAAAAAATAAAACATATTTAATATCATAATATGAAATTTATTTGTTGGGTGGTTAAGCAATGTCTATATGCATTTCATTGGTGCTTCTTACCAAATCGTCAGTAGACTTCAACCACAGTTTTGCAAAGTTTCAAACTTCTCAACTTATTAAAAGACTTCCAAAAACCATCTGAGAATTATGTTAAATAAATTAACTATAAAAATTCACAAACATTTTCAAAAAATCACATTATAATAAGTGTAGCAGGCTATGAAACTTATACAAACCAAACCCAACAAACAACTTTTTATTCGATACGACTCTATTTTATTTTTCTATACCTTTATATATATATATATATATTTATACAACAAATAAATTTCATATTATAATAGTACAATGACAATATGTCAAAAAATTAGTTTATTAACAATTCAGTTGAGATTTTATTTTTCATTTTGCCTTATAAATACTTTCATTGTTATCCAAGGGATTTCTAATTGTATAAAGGTATAGAAAAATAAAATAGAGTCGTATCGAATAAAAAGTTGTTTGTTGGGTTTGGTTTGTATAAGTTTCATAGCCTGCTACACTTATTATAATGTGATTTTTTGAAAATGTTTGTGAATTTTTATAGTTAATTTATTTAACATAATTCTCAGATGGTTTTTGGAAGTCTTTTAATAAGTTGAGAAGTTTGAAACTTTGCAAAACTGTGGTTGAAGTCTACTGACGATTTGGTAAGAAGCACCAATGAAATGCATATAGACATTGCTTAACCACCCAACAAATAAATTTCATATTATAATAGTACAATGACAATATGTCAAAAAATTAGTTTATTAACATATTTAATATCTCAATGCTTTATTGGTCATTATGATTTTTGTTCCGATAATATTTGATTTATATATTTTTTTTTTAATTTTGTACATGTCAATGTTGATACATGTTGGTACGTTTTCGACACCGTTGTGCTACGATTACTTACTGGATACAATTTCAAAATCTCAACGATGGCTTAATCTATAATATAATATTTATTTTATTTTCATTGTATGACATATATTAAATTTACAATTTTTGTTAAGCCTCTGTTTCTAATATATTAAAGACCAGTACTGTCTTGGTTTAAAAACTACATTGTGTCAAAAAAATTGGTACTATTTAAGGAATTTATATTATACCTAATAATACCTTTGCCGATGGTCTGATATGCAAGTGTCACTCTGATGTGTATAATATTACAACGTATTTTACCTGGTCTTCTCAATTAGTTAACACCAAGCTTAAATGAAAGGTTACTTAACAACTAGTGCAAAGTTATTCAAACAAATAGTCCACGGCAGTTTTGTCTCTTTCTTTTCCACAAAGAAAAGTGTGCGACGTTTTCTGTTTTCAATTAGTATGAACTGAATTTACCCCAGCTGATATGACTCGTAAGAATTTTAAATTTCCTAGTCTTTCATTTCTCTGCCCTTCGTTGTTCTCTTAATTGCTATTGTTTGTTTGCTTTTCGAATTCAACATGAATCCTTTAAGAGACCAGCAAATGCAATATGTAAATTACTTATCATGTATAAATACACACCAGAGATCTCAGAAATGTACAAGAAATTTAATGAACACTTTCATTACATTATAGACATTGTCTTTCTTTCGTTGTGTACACTTGGGTACATTTCGTGTATATGCCCTTATGGTATTTTATGAGCTAACTCATAATATGGTTGATAACTAGTTAACTTATTTGAGACTAACTCATAAACTAACTAAAATCTGATGCAGAAGTGAGCCATTTGTCGTTGCTCTTTGTAACATTATAATGTTCAAAGAAATCAACAAATATTTATATTTTTATGCATGTTAAATACCCATCCAGAGAAATTTAGCATTTTTGCACAAGAGAATAAAAAAATCCCTTTATGTACAGAAACAAGACAAAAGAAAGAAAAAAACTTGTTATTTCGTCAGTTACGTTTTGTCATCATGGACTAAAGGTACAACTTATGTGAGTCTTTTTCCATTTAAAATGAAAATAAGTATTTATTCAAGCTAACAAATAATTTCAGGTTTGTTGTATGTCATCCTTAATGAGAGGTGAAACTACGGAAAACTTTGACGAAAGTTGTCGAAGTGCATGGCAAGGTGCCAGTTAAAAAGTTTAAAAGGATTTAATTTTAATTAATTTTCTTTAATTAATTTTTTATCATTAACTAGATGCAATTCGTATTAATGAAGAATAAAACAAATTAAAAAGCGACAATATGTCTTCAATGCACATTCCTGTACACTCAAGATTTATTTGTGTGTAAAGTGAGGCATGTATACATTTTTCAATGTCTTTTTTTCGATGTCGTTGATGTAAACTTGTGTGCATGGAGGATAAAAATATACACTATCTATATATTTCACAATATTTGTGAAATATATACATACATATGTCCATTTTAGCATATTTCGAGAACTAAATCCGAATGTGATTGTCAAAATTAGTTAGCTAACAGTGATGGCCGGGCGCAAAAACAAATGACTGAGAAGTAAATAATTTTCTTATTATTTATTAATAATAATTGTATTTTTCTAATGGTTATTGACAATGGCGTTGCCAACTTCACAACAAAATTGGGGCACCTGTGGTGTCATACATTTGCTAAAGTTTTCAAGTTTAACTACCTTTTTCTCAAAGCCCTTGAAAATAATATTTTTTTTAACGATTCTATGCAAAACAAAATAATTTTAAAGCTTTTCAAATGTTTTTATTAAATTTGAGTATCATAAGCATCTATAAATATGTAGTTGACAACATCTAAGATAATTCTTAGATTGGGTGAATACCAGGGACAGGGGTTTCATGCAAATGCATGTTTTTCCCTTAAGCCGAATTATGGCAAAACTGAAATATCTTTAATGAATTTGCTTTGTTAGTGCATATTTTCATGAAAATGCATTTTTTGTTATAATTGCATATTATTGTGTCATATATTGTTAAAAATTAAATTTTCAACATTATTTTTGAGAAATTCTCACGAAGGTTCACTATTTACAAAAAAGTATCCTGATGTAAACCTTCCCCATCAACCTATGATAACAAGATGGGGAACGTGGCTAGAAGGTGCGCCTTATCACGCAAACTACTTTGATCAATTTAAAAATGTTGTGGAAGCTTTAAATGAAGAAGACGCTATAGCAATAAAGACAATTAAAATATTTTAAATTTACATTCAATTAAAGATCAACTAGTGGTTGTTAACGCAAATGATCCGTTTCTCATTAATACAATTGATAACCTTCAACAATTTAGTTCATTGCGCAACTAAATCGAAATAATTGACGAAGCTGTAAATAAAATTAATGTGGTTGAGGGCATAATTATGGAAAAAATTCGGAGCATACTGTATTGGATTTCAAAAAATAAGACTAGTAGCTTGCGTTTTTGCTTCAATACTTTGTGATGATTCCGTTAAAGAAATATATTCCATTAAAGAAATATTATTTAAATATTTCTAGATTGAACTTTACATTTGAAAATATAATATAATTTCTAATTTCTCTTTATATTGTATTTTTATATTTTGTACTTTCTACCAATTTATTCTTCTTTACACTGCAGCTTAATAGCTGCTGCATTTTTGGAGTGTACCGTATACAGTAATGTCGCATTAGCGTACTAATAAAATTACCAAACAGAAAATTAAAGGGTGCTTTAGTTTAATCCGCTTATATTTGCGACTTAAAATATTTTTTGAATTAAATTTTTTTTAATTAAATTCTGAATTCCTTAAGATTGCTTTTCATGATAAGATATAAATAAATTAATAAGAACAATTACAAATTTAATAACCCTGTTTATTAAAAAATTATAATTTAATATATATATATATATATATATATATATATATATTTATATATATATGTATATATGTATATATATATATATATATATATATATATATATATCTACATATATATATATATATATATATATATATATATATATACATATATATCTATATATATATATATATATATATATATATATATCTATATATATATATATATATATATATATATATATATATACATACATATATATCTATATATATATATATATATATATATATATATATATATATATATCTATATATATATATATATATATATATATATATATACATACATATATATCTATATATATATATATATATATATATATATATCTATATATATATATATATATATATATATATATATATGTATGGATGTATCTAATGAG
Organism: Linnaemya vulpina; assembly: GCA_963675445.1. NCBI lineage: Eukaryota > Metazoa > Arthropoda > Insecta > Diptera > Tachinidae > Linnaemya > Linnaemya vulpina. The sequence goes on along the minus strand of OY776280.1, from coordinate 46,469,934 downwards.
ACTATATATATATATATATATGTATGTATGTATGTATATGAGACTATATTTATGTATATATATATATATATATATATATATATATATATATATATGTATGTATGTATCTAATGAGACTGAATTAAAATGATATGTTTTTGTTTCGATAAAAAATAAGTGCGTATTTTATTGTTTTTTGTACATATTTCGTTTTTTTCGGCATATTTTAGATGCCTAAAACACAATTTTTAGTGCATGAAGTCCCTGTCTCTGATGGTGAGTATTACGATCATGTTAATATTTTACGAATACAATTTTTATTTTCTGTAATGCCAAAATAACCTTCTTTTAAAGGCATTATTGTTGGATGTCTACACTTTATTATACAAAATAAATTAAAATTTTACTTATCTTGAAGAGTTGTTATTTTAGCTTTTTTGTCATATTAAAATCAACCTCAAAAATATTTTATTGTAAATTTATTAAATAAGAATATCTTATTTAAAAAAAAAATATGAGTAGCCGTCTGATTATGCTTAAAATTCTTTAAATTTAAATTATTGTCCAGAAAAGCTGTAATCGCTTCATTTAAATCGTGATAGAAGCAACTTAAATCAAGTTCAAGATTTAATAAACAACTAAAAAATTATTATCACTAACAATGAGACATCTAAATAACGACACAAACGGAAGTTGAAAGTCGATGATATCTAAAATTTATTTTTTTTTTGCAAAACACATTTTTAGCTGCAGACGAAGTTAACATGATAATGCTGTTGGAACGAAACTTTTCTTCTTAGCTGGTAGATCAGTCCAATTGTTTTACCGTCTTATTTTGTAAAATAAATAACAATATTCGTTTGGAATTTTGTTTGAAAGCAACCATTAATTTGAATCCTTCTTTTTCCTTTTGTTGCAATATAGATTCGTAAACAAAAATGTTTATTTCATTAAAAAAATGAAATAAACATTTTCACAATCTGTTGCAAAGCTTAACGGAAATGTCAAGATATTTTATATTGTCATCTAAAAAACTACAGTTATCGATTTCGATAGTTCCCGTGCAGAAAAAAGCACCCTATATCCTATTTACCTCCGTTTTAAATATTTTCATATTTATTCAAATTCCGTAACTGTTGAATAAAAAAAATTCTGTATATAATCGTTTTTATTTGTTTTTTTTTACAAAAACATCTGCTTTTAGGTCAATACGTTTGGTCCAGCGTTTTTCCAATTTTTTTGCTTATGACTACATTGGAACCAAATGTCTTACCAGCCAGACATTTGTGCAGTTTTGAAAAAATGGCCACAGGTACATAAATCTGGAGAGCATGCTGGGTGGGATAGCAGTACGTTTCCCAATTTATGGATTTTCGTCCTACAGACGTGTGCACTCGTTCATTATTTTAAAATTCACAAGGTTGACTGCTTTTTATGGTTGTCAAACGCAAGCTAAATGTCGCAGCTTATTCAAACTTTGAATGTGGTATATTAACTGGCGTTAGCAGTGTTTCATTTAAACTTTAACTTTTAAAGTTACTGCGAGAAAAATTAATGTCACGGGCTCATTTACTAAACAGCGCTCTTAAATACGAATGTAGGTAATTAAAAACCTCAAGTATGGGCTAGTTTATGAAGATAAAACTTTGCACAATATTTTATTCGCAAAGCTTCACAACGATGTTTGATACAAAAGAGTAGGGATCTTCTAAACGTGTAAATATTTAATTTGACATATTTCTTTCCCATTCCATATAAAGTACGTAAATGTACACACACATCTGTGTTAATGACTTTTTTAACGAAAGTATAAAATGTTCAATATCATTTGTTATTTGTTGTTATACCAACCTCATCAATTGCGTTTGATTATCTTATCACTTAATTATCGATACACCGACATTTTAAACATTTTTCCCTGATTTCTGCTTAGTTTTTTTTATTATTTATTGATAATACATGAAATACAAATATGAATATCGAACAGTTTGTTGCTGTTGACTTTTTATGTTAAAATTGGCACATGACAAAGAGAAAATAATATTGACACATGCATTTTAACTGCACAATTGCTCGCACTATGGACTGACTGTATTTGGTTGGGTGGTGTCTTTATTAATATAGTCAAAGTCAAACACTACCATGTTTGAAAATATCCAATTTATTTTAATAATCATGAATGGAGTTGTGATTTAATATTACTTTTAGTTCGTTATTTCAATTAATACATAAAATTACATTTATTTACTACTAGTATTAGTAAAGCTAAACAAAGAAATTTTAAATTAAAACTGATTGTAGTTGTCTTATTAATGATCTGATTATAATATGTCGTTTAATACAAATGTATGAATATCATTTCAATTTATAACTCATTGTTGCTTGAATGGATACATGAAAAAACAACCAGAAGCATTGCAAGAACTCCTAATGCATCCCCAAAAACAAATGGTCAAATAGGGTGTGATTTAATGCCTTTACACTATTTTATTTAGTGCTATATCAAGGATCGTGCGTATAGAGACAAACCTGCAACGGTTGACGCTCTGGAAGCTAACACTAAAGAATTTATACGTGAACTACCAGCCGATATGGTGGAGAGAGCATGCCATACATTTTTGTAAAAAAAAATCTCATTTTAAAGGGCAGTTATCAAATTGTATTTTAGAGAAAATACCACTTCTTTAAGCTGATTTAAAGAACATCCACGACAGCAGAAGACAGTATAATTTAATGTATAAATATATTGTGAATGTTTTTGATTTTATTTTTCTCTTGAATATATAAATATTTATTGCAAGACATTTAATAACAGACTAAAAACCAATGTTTAATTTTAAAAATGAAATTTCATTCGTTATTTCCGAAGTTTTATTTTTTGCTTTGCAAATACAAGTTATTTTATATACATATATTCAGAGTTGTTTTATATATTGTTCATAAAAATTATTTCTCGATTTTTATTTATTTCCCAGAAAATAATAGGTATTTCTTGATTTTTATTTATTCTTCAGAATACAAATGCTATTTTTTGATATCAGGAATAAGTTAAGCTCGGAAAATAGTCACTAAACTTTAATTTAAAAACTTGAGCATATAAAAATTAAGATATTTAAAAGTAGTCCAAGTAAGAAGGATTATCTGGGTTAGTTTAAATTTGGAAAATAATTGTTATTTGTGGTCTCTCCGGAAAACAGATGGTAGTGTGAAAAGAATGGGCAGAAAGGGCAAACAAGCCGTTTTCTAAACAATTTTTCACTTTGCATAAATTCCACGATTTTGGAATATTCACTTGATAGTTTTTCATACTAATAAAAACAGCTGTTGCATAGTTCGTATATTAGGATTTCATTTATTTTAACATTTATTACATAAACATGTAATATGTATATGTTATGTTGAAACATGCACTCCAATATTCATCGATCTTGATTTGAACATTCCCCTGCGAAGTAGGCTATATTTTTATCGGGTTACGGATGTAATTTTGATATCCGCCCGCATTGATATGGTAGGAGCTTAGTGCATTACACGATCGTAAGTGAAATGCTACTATGTATTTCTATTAGAAATACATACATTTTCTTTACTTAACTCTTTTTTAGAAAATGGAAATTGGCTACATGAGTAACAAAAAAATCATTATATTCAAACTTTAAATGTGGTTCAGTTTCAAAGCTGTAATCGAATTGAAACTTTTGGAAATATATATTATTTTTTGCATTCTGTATTAGGCGATTTCTCTTTCTTTTTTAATAAATAAATGGTACGGGTAAAAGATCAGAGTTAAAGGAATATATTTGATGAATATTGAAAATGATTAAAAACGCTTTGAAATTAAAATTTATTAACTTACCGCAAATAACTGTTACTATCACTATGAGCGAGCATATTGCTTGAATCTTGCTGTTGTTGTTGTTGTTGGTGAAGATAACTCTGTGTAGTTGATATATCCATATAGACGGAATTTGTTAGAGGTCTTAAGCTGTTAGTGCTAGTAATACTACCGGAACGGCTGGCCTGCTGAGAAGCAGGAAATGAGATCAATTGATGTTGCTGTTGTTGTAGAGGAAAAGGTTTACCAGTCATCGCCACAGACAGAGGTAAAAGTGCACCAGACGACGATGATGATGTAGAAGAGGAGTTGGTGTTATTGGAGGCAGATGTGGCAGTATTACCATTTCCTACATTGGTAACATTTGATTGGGGGGTATGTGCAATGCTTGTGTAGTGCTGCAAATAAAATAAAATCCAATGAACAAAAGAAAGACACATTAATTTGCTTTTTCAACTTCAATCATTTTGCACATTAACGGTTACACCATCACTTTACTACAAAGCCAAAAGTTAATAAATAAAATACAAATAAAAAAACTCGCACAATAAAAGAAATAAACAAAATTAAGTATGAAAATGTTTAGTTAAAAACACTTACCATTTGCAAAACATCACACTCCTTGGGCACTACCAACAGTTTCAACTCCGAAGGCGTTTGCTTGATCATCGACACAATGGTACTGTAGGCGATACCAGCTATTGGTGTGTTGTTCACCATTAGAACGCGATCGCCTGTCTGCAGGTTGGCATAGTAAGCGGGTCCATTCGGATGTACTTCTTTAATGAAAATCGTTTCCATAGCTTTCACTTGGTACGGTTCGGATGCTTCCTACACACTCAACATAACACGAACAAAACGAATGAATGCAATATACATGGCACCACCACCATTATTCATTCATTGTACCCATCGTACCATCATCATCGTCAAGAAACAGAGTTTTTTAAGTTGCAGAAGTTAAGCGAGAAGAAAAAAGAAACAAAATACAGCGTTAAATTATGTTGTAGTGGTTTAAAGTTGTTAATGGTTTTTTCGCTGTTGCTGGCAGGGTTCTCAGGTATGTATTTGCTAATGCATCCTATATTTCGTCAAAATAGTAGTTTTTCACTATTATTTCTTAATACGATTCATAATAAACATTTTTATAAAATAATTTTTATGTTTTGATTTCATTTTGAAGTCTAATATAATCAAAATAAAATCTATAAAGTAAATATATAATGCAGCACATTATGTCTTGTCAGATTATTCGATTACAAATCAAAGTCGTCAAAGATTGTGATTAATTTAATATATGTATGTATACTGCATGTATCGGGTTGTCCATTTCGTGGTTTGAAAAGTATGAACTGGAATTCGACATCTGTCAAACTAACTTGTTAAACCAATTTTTTCTTTTCAGTTGAAAGTCTGACATTCACGAAAATGGATCCCTTAACTATCACACAACGCATAAAAATTATCAAAACATACTACAAAAATGGTGATTCTGCAACAGCCACAACATATCGTGCTTTAAGAGGAGATTATGGTTTACATAATCGTCCAACTACGCAAGCAATTGGCAAAATTGTGAAGAAATTTGAAGAGACTGGAGCGGTTACAAATATTGTAAGGCCTGTGCATCATCGTTTCGCTCGTTCCGCTGAAAATATCGCCGCTGTAAGTGAAAGTGTTGCCGAAGTCCCGGATGTGTCGGTTCCTAATCGTTCTCAGGAATTAGGACTGTCTTACGGCTCATTATGGCGTATTTCGCATTTAGATCTACACCTACATCCATATAAAGTCCAGCTCACACAACACCTGAAGCCAGCTGGCCATTCACAACGTCGTAGATATGTGGAATGGGTGCTTGCACAACAGGCGGTGGACGGCGATTTTTCGAACAAAATTTTCTTCAGCGATGAAGCACATTTCTCACTCAGTGGGTATGTTAACAAACAAAATTGTCGTATTTGGGGTTCTGAGAATCCTTAAGTAATTGAAGAGAGGCCGTTACATCTAGAAAAAGTCACTGTTAAGGTCCGAAGGTGTGATTGGACCTTACTTCTTCGAAAACGACGATGGAATGACTGTCACCGTGAATTAGGAGCGTTATGGTCATATGATAACCCACCTTTTTTTTGCCTTCTATTGAAGAATACGCGTTGGAGAATATGCGGTTTCAACAAGACCGTGCCACATAACTCGAGCGAATATGGCCTTATTGCAAGACATTTCCTGGCCGCGCAATTTCTCGTCGTGGCGAATCAACTGGCCACCAAGATCATGGGATTTGACACCATTAGACGTTTTTTTGTGGGGCTACACGAAAGACCGTGTTTATGCATATAAGCCTTTAACTTATACACTCGTCAAGTTATGGCTGAGATACCGCCCAATATGTGTCAAAAAGTGGTCGAAAATTACGTCAAAAGAATCAATGCTTGCAACACTTCGCGTGGTGGTCACTTAAATGATGTACTGTTTCACACATAATGTCAACGTTCAAACTTTATAATAAAAAAGAAATATCATGAAAAAAAATATTTTATGTGTTTTATTTACGTTTACTTTTGAAACCGCAAAATGCATAACCCTTTACTTTACAACTTCTCAAACAAGTAAACAATATTCTGATGTTCCACAAGGCATTAATTGTTATGCTTTACAGAATGTATTACTGTGGTTGTCCTATTTTTGCATGCAATCTTGGGAGATATACGAAAGTATACATGAAAGCATCATGTACATAACTCTCAAGCGGCCATGGAAGTTTGTGAAATCCCGCACAACTCATAAAAATGATTAATTTTAGATCGGTAAATATAGTTTTGTTCCCTTATTTTATAAATAAAAAGGCATTCTCAATACCTCCGTATTATGCAATCATTTGTATTTGTAGTGGTAAAAGTGTGTGGAAATTAAAGTATCTACAAATCAGTATTGATGTAAACTTGCGAAAATGAATTGTAACTTTTTTTATTATACTATACTATCTCTTTTATTTTAGACTATTTGCTTCGAGTGTTACCTAAAATATAATTAAATTTTGCTTAAAATCAATTGAATCCCTTACGTGTTTGCCTATATGTAAGTTTTTTTAATAATCATTCTTTATTAACATTTCTTGTTTACAATTTAATGTAGATTATGAGATCTTATCGACTAGATATTACAACAATTGATTAAGTGTGACATAGATGTTCTAAATTTATGATTATTGTTTGACTTGTTTAAGGTAAAACGGGAAGAACCTTATATGAATCCTATATGTAAGTTCAAATATATATATATATATATATGTATATATATATATATATATATATATATGTAAATATATATATATATATATATATATATGTAAATATATATATATATATATATATATATATATAAATATATATATATATATATATATATATATATATATATGTAAATATATATATATATATATATATATATATATATATGTATATAAATATATATATATATATATATATATATATATATGTATATAAATATATATATATATATATATATATATATATATATATATATATTACAAAAAAAATTAAGTTATACTGTTTTATTTTAAAATTTACCAAAAACTAGAATATAATTTTTTTTTATTTCTAATAGACTAATGAAAAATATATGTTAATATAAGGTTATTTTCAAAGAATTTGTTGTTCTATAAACAGTGAGTCATTGAACATATAACATACAGGAACACTATTCAAGCAGAATGGTATGATATATGAATGATAGAAATCAAGATTTGGGGGCTAGATGTTCCAATCCTTTGAAACTATATAAGGTTAACATACATTTTTAATTAGACTATAAAAAAACAAACAAACAAAATTCATTTTCTAGGTTTTGGTAAATTTTAAAATAAAACAGTAAAACTTAATTTTTTTAATTGTATATATATTTATTTTTTAACTTTTTAGTCTGATATGGTTTCTCAAATGATAAAATTTAGAAGAAAAGGTTAAATTTGGTCATCCTAACAAAAATTTGTTTCTCAAATAAAAGAAATCGAAATGAAAATATGGGCACCCCAATGACACCAATATATTGTATTGTCATGGGTCAGAAATGAGTTAGCAGATATTAATTTATAAAAAAACAAACACATTTTCAATTTTAGCTACCCTAATGAAAGTACGGGTCACCCTAATGAAAATATGGGCTACCCTAATGATACCAAAATATTGTATTGTTAAGCGTAAAGTTAAAATTTGGGACATCCTAATAAAAATACGTAAAATACCTCAATGAAAGTATGGGCCACCCTAATGTATTTTAATATTAAGCGTTTTACATTTTTGGTATTCAAAAAAGCGCTAGAAAACAGTTACTGACTTCAAAGTGCAAAGTTGTTTCGACGACTACGTTAGTTCAGAAATCGCCTTATCTGAGAACCCTGGCTGCTATTGCTTTTTCAGTTCAATGCTATTTAATTTTTATTGTTGTTTGTACATTTGGAGAGCAATGCATGAAAAACAGCAACAAGTACAACACCGGTATGGTTTGCAAAATATAACATAGTTCATTTGTATATACTCGTACGTAAATAGCTAAGTACATTTGTATGTGCATAATTGTGCAGAAAATATTACAACTCAAACGGTTGTTGAAAATTAAATTAGTGCATAGACAATTAAAATTTACAACTAGAGGTGAATAGTATGTGTAGAAGTGTTGCACTTCGAATAAGAATTATTCGATAATTTGAAAAAAAATGTCTTAATTTTTGTTCGAACTAAGCAAGTTTTTCAATTTAGAATAAAGAAATAGTTTGAGCAGTTTATGACGAATATTCGAATAATTTTTTTTTTCGAACGATTCTTGCGAAAATAAAATAGCATTTTAGACTAACTATTTATATAATTTTTAAATTGTTAACAATAAAATACGTTAAGTAAAGCATACTGGAAAATTTAAAATGCTTTTGTAAGGATTTATAAATACCGTGAAATCTCATTAATTTTAACAGGAGCTAGAAAAAATGGAACCTGTCTTGATTTTCTACAAATTAAATCAAAAGCCTTAAAACTCGAACTAATGAACGCCGTATCAAATTATTAAATAATTTAACATTATATCTTTACTCCGGGAATTTTCCATTTCATGGCAAAACAGTATCCTAATACTTTGCTTGAAAAATTATTTTATGTAATTCACAAAATTACCCCAATTACAAAGACGAATCAGTCGAAGTTTCGGAATTATATGACAATATATTAACAAAATATCCTGCTTTTGAATACTATGAAAGAAACTTTTCCAAAGGATGTTTTTTAAAACATGCGACGTCGCCGAACAGGCAGTTACTTTACTCGAAAGTTACTCTTCTCGTATTATAATTTATTTCTGACTTCTGGCAAATGCCCGACACTGCTCGGACTTAGTTTAATCTGGAAATCCATATTCCTCAATTTATTTCACGCAAGTTTCGAAATTTTTTTTTATGATACAATTATCGCTAACATTGGAATATTTATAGAGAGTTGTAAGAAGTTTACTGAAATTTCGTGCGTAAATGAAAACTAGTGAAAGCAAAATAATATATAATTGGAATAATCTTTTCGAAAAGTAAAATAGAAAACTATTTCAATACCAAACTTTTTATAGTATCAACTTTAGTAAGAGTAAATTTCTGGGTATATCTGAGGATTCCTTCGTTATCATAATTTTTAATTTCGAATACTAATTTCAAAACGTTACATTAACCAAAGCTGTTAACGATTTTTTAATATTAGGTTCGAAAAGCGCTGGCGAATTAATTATAATTTTTGAATATATTTGGCAAAGTGGTTATGAGCCCATGAAATCTGAAGCGTTAGCTCTTAATAACTTTACATATTTATCTTAACATTGCTCCTGGGCAATTATTCTTTGCAACTCCATCGTACTTACTTGTGTTGTCAATTGTTTTATTTGCTTTTACTATTTTTTGTATATTTTTCTTTTCAAGTTTCGTCACTTCGCTTAGTGCAAAAGTGGGAAGAAAGTATTGTTGACTTTGTTGATATTGGTAAAAAAAAATAATAATAATATAAAAAAAAAAATCCAAGATCCTTTCGTAAGAGATGGCCATGATACACTATTCCATATTAACGCATTACAATATGTCTCTTCCACGTTTCGGTTCTTCGCAAATCTCAAGCTATTGTTGTTTCATTGTCAAAATTTTACGTAGTGAAAATAAAAAGCTGCAATTTTTATTCCAGCAGTCCTATGACTTTTACAAGTTTTTATTATAACTCAAAGCATACAAAAAATGTAAAATCTGTTTTTATGTCACACATATAAAAATGATATATTTTGATAAAAACGTAAATTAGTTTTCATTAGTTTTTTAAGAACATGCATATATACTAATTCATTTACTACAAACAGGCTGATATTTAAACTTAATTTAATCCCTCGGTTTGGAAAAGGTATACTTGCCCAACCCTAGACTTACAGTCGAGCACATCAAAAATAATTCACTTTAAAACTGTGCTAATTTTAAAATTAAAAACACTTCAAGGAATTAAAAATTTTTTAAACAAAAAGTCAAATATCTTTTGAAATTTCTTAGGATACTCAGGTATTGACTTAAATTGTGCGGGTTTTTTAGATGAAATATGTAGAAAGATGAGAAGATATTCGGCTTTTATTATTTTAAGAGTACTACAACTTCAATGTTTTTTACAATAAGGACAAGGAATTCATTACTTTTTTGAAGTACTAACAGCACTCATAAGATAAGGCGTACATATGCATTATTGGGAGGACTGATAAACATACATGAGAATATAGAGAATTTTTTACCATTCATTTTACTTCTTACCTCGCCAGCGAATTTTTACTACAGTGGCGACGAAGAAGGGTTTTGTTATTCTGCTTTTTAATGCATAACTTCAATCATCGTGGGTAATATTCGGGGACTAGAACTGTGATTTTAATTTAATATAAAGTAAATCCTACTAGTGTTGTTATCAATATGTATCTAATTTATGTATTAATAACTATAACATTACATTAAACCCCTGAAAAAGTCGACAAACAATTGACGAAACAACGTTGGGTAAAAATGTAATAAATTGTTTTATTAACATTGAATACGTTATTAGGCAGGATTAGCTTAAAAAAATTCTTCATATATTGTGACTAGTTCTAATTCTGATACTATATTCATGACTTAGCTTTCGTCGGCTTTGTGTAAACTAATTCAGCCGGTACACGTATTGTAGAACTCTAGTAATGATTGTAGCAATACATCATTGTAAATTAATATACATAAGTTAGCATTTACATATTAATAAAATATTCTATTAAATGTTGGCGGAGTCAAAAATGCGACATCCACATTAGAAACTAGCACTGTCTAAGTGAAATTGATGAATCATACAATATCGTTAACATAAATAACTTCAGCATAGGTGTGGCTAAATAAGTAAAATTTACCTAAATAAGCACTCTATTCTGAGAGGTCAATAATTTTTTTTATTAATTTGATTTTATCAAATTATTAAAAAATAATCCAATTAAAATATGTCAAACATTCGTATCACACAAACTACTACCATTTCAAGATTGCGTCTCTTAACTATTTATAATCATTCGTATGATGGTCGATCTCATTTGTTATGAATACAATTTCTACTTAATTGTTTTCTTTTTATGAAATTATTATAATAATTTACCTGTGGCCAGGAGGGATCATCTTCCGGTGGATAAGCAATAAAATGACGTAGAGTGAAACCAAAACCTTGATTTGGCCGTCGTCGTATAACAACAAGTTTTGGCTGTGGTATTTGTTGTTGACCAGCCGATGCCTTTGTGCTCGGATTCTGCAACATTTTAGCCAAGTAAAAACTTCCTTTAGTACTATTTTACTTTTGGCAGTTTGTTGCTACTTCTGCTGCTGAGGTTGACAAAATTTTTACTGAGCACCACTTGTTAATCAACAAAAAAAAGTCCGTCCGATTGCTGCTGTTATTTTTACTGTCTGCCCGTTACTGTATTAATGTCACTTTAATTTGCATATAGTGCAGAAAAAAAAGAAACATATACATAGCCGTTGTAGATAATGTTGATGATGACAATGATTTGATTTCAACATCTTTATTGAAGTAGCAGTTGTTGTAGTCGTCGTCGCTTCGTCGCCGCACTAGTAATAATAATTTCCAAGTAAATGGCATTCGCAATTGGTATCAAATTGCACAAGATCAGAGTTTAAACTGTGTATTCATCAAAAGATCAATCTATTTAGTAGTTTAAGTTGTTGGCTAACTGACTGCTGAATATTTTTCCTGTTGTAACAAGTGCAAGCAAACGTTTTTGAAGAACAATCAACATGAATTAGGTCTCCAAAGTCTTCATATCCGCTGTCATGGCCGTCATCATAATTAAGTTTATTCTTATGGCTTTAAGCATAAGGTTTTCAAGCATTTCTTTTCCCTGTATTTTTTAGTTTGTAAGCCAATTGCATTTTATTATTGCTGACAACTATAAACAAACTGTAAATAAACGAGAAAGATATCAATATGATTAAATTTATTAATAAATTTTATTTATGCAAATTTAACTAGATATGATATATTAGACGAATTGAAATATATTCAATAACAAAACACGAAAATTGCAGATTAATTTAGGAACTCTACAAAAAAAAAATATATGTCAAAGGTACTCATTCCATGATTAGTAATTTATCTGCGTATTGAGTTTGTTGTTAGGGTACCAAAAAGTCGTAGAAAACAATCATTTTCAGACTCTCAACACTTCAACGTTATTTCCAATGATATACAAGATTTTATCTAATATAAGCTTATTAAAACTTTCGTTTATTTTAGTTTGAATTAATATTTGAAAATATCCATGATAAAAGTATGTATATGATTAGCGAAAATTGTAATGCAGGAAAATAGTTTTTAACAACTAACCATGCTAACAAATAGACACATAAAAGCTAAATAATAATTAAATACTTAAAATCCATTAATAAAAATTCATCCGCATTAGTGCTTTGTTGTATGTACAACATATTAATTAAAATTGTTTACGTTTTTTCCTGAAATCTACGCATATATAATTATTAAGTATTGCTGAAATTTTCAAAACATTTTTAAAATGTTATTTTTAAAATTTTATAAACTGAAGAATTAAGCTGTTTAAAAAATTCAAACACATTTTTAAACAAGCAATAATAAAATGTGGTTATTTAATTCGCAAGTGTTGTAGATTACAATACTCCAACAAGTGAAACTGAACAGTCACTTATATGTGAGCTCATTTTTTTTTCGTCAGTGTGCTGAATGCAAAATTATAGTGTTACAATCAATTAAATAAGTTAGAACTCTGTGTGAATTGTTGCACTAACTGCCTTGAATGTATCTGTCCTATGAATGTGGGAAAAGGACACAATACAAAACTAGAATAAAAGTGCTAACAAAAATGTCTTTACTCATCGTCCTATTGTAAAATTCAAATGTTATAAAAACATTTTTGAACTCAAAATGTTTCTAAGTATATTTTAAAAATTTTTAATTTACACATACAAAATATACATAAACATGAAACTGAAATTGTGATTGGTTTTAAGGAAACCAACACGGGAGAAGCTAATTATGTCAAGCTAATTTGCTAATCACAATGACGTCATGAAAAATTAATGTTCTCTTTCATTTTGACTGCCAAAACTTAAACCAGTTGCTAGTCCATGAAAACCAGAAGAGTCATTCGTCGTGTGGTAGATTCTCCTCCCTCTAAGATAATTTTAACCGTCCATGTTTTAGCTTTTTTAGCTAAATATTCAGGCATGTCACAAATTCCTATAGATTCCGTTCGATTTGATTAAACCGCAAAATAAATTATACCACTTTTTATGTATTAAGTATGGCAATGCAACAACAAACACAGCAAAACAAAAAGCAGTTGTTCCTAAAAGTCAACCTGTTTTGCGCCTTTTTGTAGTTGGATGTGTAAAAGTACGGGAGCACTAAATAAACAATTTCCGTATTTTCTTTCATCTCTTAGGAAGTATTTACAGAAACGTTGTTAATATTTTATTAAAGCTGATTAAAAAAAAATTTCTAAGATAAATAAATAAAAAAAGCAATATCCTTTACTAATACAAAGGTGTTATAAGTACTGTGTACACTTTTAAAATCCTTAAAATATCAATTCCACATAGGAAACTAAAAGTGGTTTCATTAAGAAAAATGCGGAATCAATTCCATTTCCGAACGGAATTTATCTCCGTGACATGACTGAATATATCAATTGCCTTATTCAATATACTTGAGACATATTTTTAAATAAAAGTTGTATTGCAATTTTTTGTAAATCATACTATTTGGTGTTGGGGTTTATTTTATAAACTAAAACATATTATATATGTACGTTAGTGGTTAATATTGAAATTGTCGTATACTTTTAACTTCGCGTTAAAAAAATGATAATTTAAAAAAATCGGGAAGTTGTTGGTTTTATCCACTTTTGAAAAACTCGAGATTTCCACGTTTTGAAGCCCTAGGAAATTTCCCTGACCAATTCTAAGACACAGCCACAATGTCTACGTCTATATATATATATATATATATATATATATATATATATATATATATATATATATGTCGATGTATATATATATATGTATATATATATATATATATATATATGTATGTATATATATATATATATATATATATATATATATATGTCGATGTATATATATATGTATATATATATATATATATATATATATATATATATGTATATATATATATATATATATGTATATATATATATATATATATATATATATATGTATATATATATATATATGTATATATATATATATATATGTATATATATATATATATATATATATATATATATATATGTCGATGTATATATATGTATATATATATATATGTATGTATATATATATATATATATATATATATATATGTATATATATATATATATATATATATATATGTATATATATATATGTATATATATATATATATATATATATATATATATGTATATATATATATATATATATATATGTATATATATATATATATATATATATATATGTATATATATATATATATATATATATATATATATGTATATATATATATATATATATATATATATATGTATATATATATATATATATATATATATATGTATATATATATATATATATATATATATATATGTATATATATATATATATATATATATATATATATATATGTATATATATATATATATATATATATATATATATATATATATATATGTATGTATATATATATATATATATATATATATATATATATGTATATATATATATATATATATATATATATGTATATATATATATATATATATATATATATATGTATATATATATATGTCGATGTATATATATATGTATATATATATATATATATATATATATATATATATATATGTATATATATATATATATATATATATATATATATGTCGATATATATATATATATATATATATATATATATATATGGGGCCTCTGTTATGTTCTGGAGATGCATTGCACATAGTGGCTTTGGTGATTTGGTACCAATCACTGGTTCCATGAATTAAATTCAATATTTAAAACTTTTAAATGATTGCGCATTCCTCTCGGGTGATAAACCGATAGGAGAATCATTGTATTGCAACAAGATAATGCTCCATGTCACAAAAGTAAATTAATCAAAAACTTCGTTAGAAATATTGGACGCAATTTATTGGATTAAAAGTCATAGAAGACATGTGGGCATAGTATATAAAACGTAAGAGAAATACTTCATTCAAAAAAACCAGAGAAGAAACCATTCCTGAAATCACCACCCTTTGGAACGAGGTCCCTACAGTAGTTCTTCAATCTTTGGTAGATTCAGTACCACGTCGGTCTCAGAGTCATTCTAGCCCAAGGGGACTTTACTTTCTACTAAATCATAATCAACTTTACTACTTTTTTACACCATTTGGTCTTGACTTTTTACAATTTTCCCTTGTCAAAATACTTATGTTAATGCACAAATTTTAATTTTATTCACAACTTTTTAAGTTAATATTGAAAATGTTTATTGTTTTGTTTTTTTTTTACTATAAATTAGCAATACGGTAGTAATAAAAATATTTCCATATTTTAAATAAAGCATATTTAAAGTTTAAAAGAAATGAGTAATTATTTTCTTGTCAAAATAATTAAATAATTGACATATATATTTTTTACGTAATGATAGCAACTATCAACATTGACTCCATGATAACTTCACTAACATCACCCTGGAACATCTTCGACATTTCGTCAGGGTGGGTAGTCTTATCAGTATTATTCCTACGTCCTCCTTATTTCATAAGTAAGGAGGTTCGGAACTTAAGCTCATATTTCATTGTTAGTAACTAAGGCATTCTAAAACGTATTAGCTCTTCTACGAATCTATTCTAATCTTTGAAGTTCTTTTAGAACTAGCTGTACAAAATTACACACGCTGCACAGTAAGCTTTCTAGTGAAAAATATAAAAAAAAACATTCGAATTTACCAATAAAATACATATGAGATGAAAGCTGGCATGTCCAGACAAGAACTGTGTTAGGTAATAGTTTATATAAGCATGTTTCCTAGTCAGCCATAACCTGATGTCGGGTATTGATGTATATGCCCATCTTCCCTTTTCAATGGTTGTATCTAAGTGAACCCGACCATACTGAGTGTGCATATAGAATAATGCTCCTTACTACTCCAGCGAGCAGTTTCCTCTGAAGATACTTTAGCCCTCTTGTATTTGGCATAATCCGAAATAGCGCCTAGCAGGTTTTTGTTGCTGTGGAAACTATATTTTGCTAGTGCTTACGAAAAGATAGACGTGTGTCAATAATCACGCCTAGATGTTTCAGAAATGGATTGTATAACTAGTGCCAACATCCAGGGTAATAGTTTCCCTAGCCTTACGGCTACTAATCAAAACCGCTTTTATGATCAGTTAAGAGTTTATCCAGGTCTTTACTATTTGTACACTGGCATTTGCAATGATTTCTGCATCTAATAATTCTTGGCTTCACACACTAACGCTATGTCATCTGTGAATCCTACTATATTTACACTTCTATATAAACTCAGCCTTACTACTCTATCATTACGTTCCACAATAATGGACCTAGTATTGATGCTTGGGAAACTCCCAACGTTTTCTTATACCTACGTCTGTATTATAGATCAATTTTCTATTTCGGAACTAGTCCTGCACTATTCTTACCAGATATTCTCGGATATCTAATCGAGCTAAAGCATCAACAATACGAACCCAGTTTGCCGTGTTGAACGCGTTCTTTATATCTCACGTCACAACTACAAACTACTTTTTTGTACCATTCCTCCAACTCTTCCCATAGATAGCTCGAGCGGTAGTTTCTACCATATTTATAGCATCCACTTTTGACCTTGCTTTCCTGAAGCCAAATTGGTTGCCTGAGAGGACATATCTGTCTTCAACGCAATTTGCAATTCTTCTGCACATTACACCCTCTATGTAGGAGTTTCCCACATACATATATCTATTAAACACAGTGGCTGATAAAATAAGGGTTCATCAAGGGGTTTATTTTCCTTGGGTATTATCACCAACTTCAGTCTCTTCCATCTTGTTGGAATTAAATGCGAATAGAGAGCATGATTGGACGACCACATTCAGCCAACAGATTGGTAACGATATCTGCGCTGAATCCGAAATTTCCTAGAGTTTTTTCATTATAAGATATTTCTTACTATTTTCTAAGAACATTTTAGAACATATTTATTAAGTTTTAAGATTATTAAATATTTTTTAATTTGCCCTTAACACTATGATTTTAAAAGTATTTAAAAATAATGTAATAAGTTAAAATAATCTATATCAGAACGATCATGTATTCATTATTTGAACTTTTAATGGGACTTGACTCTCTAACGGAAAGTAGACTTGGGCCGAACTGGATTATTTGCTTCTTTTAGATACAAATCAAAACGGTTTGATCATAGGTTTTTGTCTAGAACGAGATGACGAACGGATTCGGACCCAACTCTTATAGAAGGAATTGCTTTTATATTTTAGTTTTATTTTTTTATATGATTAACCTTCCGTTTAAGCTGAATATGTGTGTCTAAATATACTTATGTAAATACTCACATACATATTTCATTCTCACAATGTATCTAGTTTTTTGTTAATGTGTTGAAATTATTGTTTAAATGTGTTGTTAACATTCTTTTCATTACTAGTTTTGCAAGAATATCTGAGTTTATCTGTTTGTATAGAATCAAGAATGTACGTACGAACGCATTTATTTAATTTGTTACTGCTCTTTTCGCTGTATTTGTTTTCTTCTTGATTTTTTCTTCCTCTTATTTACAAAGTGAAATCGACCTCTCTTTCATTTTTATATCTTTATATTTTCTTTGCAATTTTGTTGCGTTTTTAACATTTTATTTTCATTTATTATTATAAAAAACTGTATCTTATAATTTAATAATTTGCCCGTCAGTCACTTAAACTGGCATTATTAAAAAAATAAAATATACAAAATATGTATGTAAAAAAGTGTGGCTCATTCATACGTACATCCACCCGTATTTTTATCTTTTTAATGACGGCTTGTTAATGTTTATGAAATTGCTGTTAATTTTTTGATTTTTCTTTACATGGACCAAGTAAGTGTTAAGTAGTCATAATAGAACTGACAAATATTATCAATTAAAAATATTGCAACATGAGAGAAATTGTTTTTAGCATGCTATTTAACAATATAGTTTTATACAGTGTGGTAAAAACTATATGTGATCGTTGACCTTTTTAATTACATTTACATTGCTAAATTTAAGTCAAATGATATTTCATTAGATAAGAATTCGCTTTACACTCGGATCTCGTTTTATGCGAATTCGAATTTATGCGATTTTTAAATGAACGATTTTTATAGAATTTAAACAGGTTTTGAAATTTTAGATGATTTTAGGCTTTTTACCGTGTTTAAATTAAGCCACGTTTCCATCACTTATATAGTCTTTACAATTTCCCTTTTTCTGTAATGAATGAAATATTATATTTTTATTTATTTTTTAAGAAATTTTGTTTTAATTGTTTTAATTGTTTAAGTAAATATAATATGTATATTTTTATATTTACTCTTTGACATTTTGTCATAATATTACTACTACAAAACGAAACTTATTTGTTGGGTGCTTAAGAAATGTATATATGCATTTCATTGGTGCTTTACCAAATCGTCAGTAGACTTTAACCACAGTTTTAAAATGTTTCAAACCTCTTCTCTTATGTAAAGACTTTTAAAAACCATTTGAAAACTCACGAATGAAAAAGATTTTGATATTCTACTAACGATTTGGTAAAGCAGCAATGAAATACAGACAGACTTTTCTTAACCATCTAACAAATAAATTTCATTTTGCGAAAAAAAATCTCGTTTTGATTTTTAAACTAAAACTTGAATTAATGAGATTTTTCAGAATTTCGGAACGAATTAGTTTTTATATGAAGCTGGAGTATCGTTTTATGCGAATTTGATTTATGTGATTTTTATTGAAACGCATCTATCGCATAAAGCGAGACCTGAGTGTATTCAGTAAAGGGAGAAAGGTTTCTTTCTGTAAACGGTTAAGATGAATACACGAAATTAGGTTTTATACTATAAAATTTATAGTGATGACAGTACATTCCACCCACAAACAGCCCGTAGCAAAAAACTAGTGCAATAGCATTAAACATTAGTATTTTACAAGCAGTTGATAATTACAGTTTCTGTTGTGATCATAACAGTTTCTTTTCCTTTTTAACTTCTTTTGTAAATTTATAATTATGTTAGTTAGTGCTTCTCTACTTGAGACCAACAATATTTTTGATAATTTTTAATTATTTATTAAAGATTTAATTATTTATAAAGATAACAGCAGATGTTACAAATAAATGCTATTATTTCTCTCGTTATGTTTTCATCGATCGTCGCAACTGAAGATATATATGTCTCATGTGTATTAATTTCGGAATCATTTCATAAAAATATGTTTTCATGTAGGAGCACTACAAATAAAATATATTTTTAAAATAAAAACCTTCTTATCTCGATATAATCGCATAAAATAATAAGTTCTTTCGTAGTGAAAGAACAATTCGTGTCTCGGTAGACACCTAAGACTACTGCCACTTTCGCTACACTGGTTAGGCGGCTAACCTGCCTTAGTTGAAAATTAAATGGATGTTGATTATCAATTACATTGTAAGTGATATTTTCAATATCTCTCACAAAATTAATTACCAGGGCAACCAAATTTATGATATATCATATTTTTTTCTGCATGTCTTACAAAACATATGAGATAGTTTTCAGATATTTTTAGGAGTTTTGGCATCGATTTTTTAGAGCATATTTTGCCCTTAAGGGCATATGTTGGCATATTTTACTTTTAAAAGCAACTTTAAGAGCATATTTTGCTTTTAAAAGAGAATTTCTTGCAAAATTTTTGTTATGACTACATTCCAACTATTTTTAATGTGTACTTGAACAATTTACAACCAGGTGGTATTCATCTAATCGACTACGGCGAACTGAATTCGCCACTGACATAACCAAAGCGCATTGAATTTTGCAGACTAGTATAATGTTTATCTTATTATATTTATGTATATAAACACGTTGGGCCTTAGCTTCTTGGTAGTTTAATATTTAAGTTTTAAACACCAACAATTTTTTAAATCGTTAAAAGAAAAGTTCTTCGAAAATCCGGTAAGCCGCCGCCGGAACTTTCTCTCCCACCTGAACCAATAACAACCCGTTGGGGTACATTGATTGAGGCTGTAAATTATTATGCTACCAATAACGAAAAAGTTTTGAAAGTTTTAGATAGTTTAACAGATGATGCTCAATCGATTAAAATTTGCAAAAAAGTTTTACGTAAATCTAAAACAAAAACAGATTTAGTTTTTATTGCATCGAATTATGGATTTATTGCCAACAATATCAAAAAATTTCAAACTGCTGGTATTTCCCTAACTGAGGAAATAAAAATACTGAACGACACCGTTAAAAAGATCGACAATGTGCCTGACTCCGATTCTAAGCATATTGTTCAAAATAAGTTAAAACGAGTTATGGATAAAAACAAAGGCCTTGAAACAATAAAAAATATTTGTAGTCAGCTGAATGGTTCTAAAGCAGGCCCAACTTCAGAATATGATGTGGGCGAAGTTGGCGAAGTTTTGCCTTTTAAATATGCTCCAATGAATTCAGCGGATGTAGAAAGAAGTTTTTCTTTTTATAAAAGTATTTTTAGAACCAACAGACAGAACTTTCTTTTTGAGAATTTAAGTCAACACGTCGTAATTTATTGCAATTCCAATATGAATTAAGCTAATATATTTCACAGACTTATACTTGTACAAATTTGCGTACAAAGTAGTTTTTAATTCGTATTTTATATTACATAAATTAGTATGTACATATGTATTTAGCATATGTTGTCTTAGACATGTAATATGTTCCTAAAGTAACAAGTTATTTAATGAATTCCCTAACATGTTTATTTTTTCATTATTTTTTAAATAAAATCTTATATTTTTAAGAAAAACAAAACTTTTTAGAGCATATTTTTTACATTTTAAGAGCATTTTTCATGTTTTTTACAGCATTTTTTATGCGCTTAAAACCCTTTTTTTTAAAGCATATTTTTGGTTGCCCTGTTAATTACCTTCCATTACATATTGCGAATGCTCATAATAATAGTGTGACTACTTGTTTAATATGTATATAAAAGCAAAAACTAAATGTTAACGTTAAATATATGGATATATATTGAGAAATTTTGTGCAATGAAACAAAAATTTTATTATGACATTTTAATTAATTTTAAATCAAAAACCATAGTTTTCAATATCTAAAGATATAAAGCAAGAAATGAATCTGACCATAAAAGAATTTTCGGTGTAAAAGTAATTCTTTATTACGATAGAATAGCAAATGGAGAAAAATATGCGATACAACAAATTAAAATATGGTTAAGAAAAACTAGCTTGAAAATAATATATAAAATCAACTATAGTCGGCCACCTCCAACGGTTTTCTACACAATGTTACTGAATGTAACATTTACAAGGAACTTATTGATAAACGTCAAGAATCAAATTATAAATTAAGCTGAAGGTTATTTATATTCATTTAAATATTTTCGATTCTAAAATATTAGTTCTATTAATGTATATACATGAATGTATGCACATGTTTATGGATACATCAAATATTTACATTAAAAACTAAACTTTTAATGCGTAGTTATTGAAGGTGTTTAATTTAAATAGTGATATAATCTCTGCCTACGACTTAGGTACATCTCATATAAAACAAGCATTGCCGTTTTGAATGCTACAATGTGTTATGTATAATCTAAAATGTTGAAATAAAATATGTAACCATATAATTACAAAAAAGCAAGAGAAATTAAATTCTGCTGGCCGTTTGGTACTCAAGTCTAGCTAAAACAGTTAGCCTGTTTTTATCGTTTCTTATTGTTAGTAGTAAATACTCTTGGAATGTCGAAGCTAAGAAATGCAATAATCCAAATTATTGTGCTATAAATTATTTATCTCGAATGACAAAAATAAAAATCTCCAAGCGGCAATACCTTGTTTTAAAGCTTCTTTTATTAGAAATTTTATTTGCATAATTTAACATTTTTGCTGGATGGACGTGTCTGACAAAAAACTATAAAAATAAATTGTTTACGGTTTTTATTTTGTTATTATTTCTATTTATTTGTTATTATTTTTATTTTTTTTTTTATTTTGCTTTGCTGTGTGTTAATATTATATGGGCATATTTTTTTTACAAAAGTACATGCATTCCGTTCTGCAATTGTCATTGTAACTTTCTCTACTTTTGAACCGAAAAATAATCGTTCTGAAAGCAAAAGTAATGCAATGTTAAATTGTTTTGTTCAACATTTTCCACTGTACTTTCACACCATGCATCTGGTTGTTTTCACAAAAATAAAATTTATCTAAAAACACACATATAATTAATATATGATAATATAAAAGGATTTATATTTGCATTAAAGGTTTCCTTAATATGTATGAATGTCCGTTGGATTAGTGGTAGAGTTGTTCTTTACTATTTTTTACTGTCTTTGTGTTTCAATATTGTGGTTCAATATTGTCTGTTTTTTATTATTTTTACTTTATCTTTTTGTATGCAATGAGTTAATACAACGATTGTTATTAATTCTTTGCCATTCACTTGACCACAGTTATAAGAGATATTGCAACCGTATTTTAGTATATTTTTATTATTATTGTTATCTTGGCATATTTTTATTCGAAATCATGACATTTAAAAATATTATTTTGGTTCAAACCATTCTGACTAAGACGAAAGTTTAATTATTATGCAACAATAACAATAAGAAATCAACAACTACGTACATATTTTAATATCAGCCTGTTCCGTATTTTATTTATACTTTAATAGAAAAACAAAAACAATCGGAATAAAGCATTATAAAAATAAATAAATAAAATATTTTAATATATAAATATAACCCAGTAAATAAAATAATCAAAAATCCTGTCTCTTATTTCAGATTAAACATTCAGCGAAAAAGTTTAAGTTGAAGAATATACAGTCGCAAGTCGAAAGGCCCTAACTCAAATAGTTGTAACTTTACTGGAGAATATAAAACCAAACAGAAATTGTATTGATCATAGTTAATAGAAACTGCAATTATCAAACTGCAATTATCAAACTGCTTGTAAAATCGTTATATTTAATTTTATTGCACTGAATCACTGAAAAATAGTCGTTGAGGCACTTCTACTCGGAACATCGATAAATACTTTATCTCTGCTGTATTACTGTTATCGACACTGTACTACGGATAGCGTATTATAGGAATAAATAATTGTTATACGAAAATATGGGTTATATATAAAAATGTGTATAAGTAGCACATATCCAATCGTAACTTATAAGACTTGCACTTAACTAAACATCTCTTATGACTATAATCCACAACATTATTATTAAATTGCACTATTGTTATAATCAAACTGTAATAAGTACTGGCGAAAAATTCGGAGTACAGTATTACTGGATTCTCGATTATTAAATTTAATTGCTGATGGACAACCACAGGTTTTTCTCTTAGAATTCACAAATAAGTAGAAAGGTTTAGAGTCAGGTATGAAATTGTGTTTTCATTTTAATTGAATAATTCTTATATAAAGCTTGATTGAGCAGGTTATATTCCGAACGACTAACAGAATACTTTCCCTAATCAACAAAAGACACCAGACTTTTTATATTTTTAATAATTTTTGTTTTTAATATTTTTCAGACGTGATAGCTGCTTAGAATTTCATGTTGGTTCAGCATGTTTATGAAAAGCTTTCTAGCTTTGTTGTACACTTGCCAAGCATTTGGTCCATAACATCACCTGTTTTGGTTTTATTGTAGTGCATGTGCTTCTGGTCTTTTCTTTATGCCAGCAACAGATGTACAATAGTGAACCGTTGATATTGGAAATGTGTTTTGCGTCACATGGCCACCATATTTTGATGCCATATTTAGCAGGTTTCGAAGGAATGTACTGG
The DNA here is from genome assembly GCA_963675445.1 of Linnaemya vulpina. Classification (NCBI taxonomy): domain Eukaryota; kingdom Metazoa; phylum Arthropoda; class Insecta; order Diptera; family Tachinidae; genus Linnaemya; species Linnaemya vulpina. The sequence continues at coordinate 46,445,450 of OY776280.1, read as the reverse complement.
TTGAACTTCGTTCTCCCTCTGAATAGAAAAAGTTGCTCATCAACTGTAATATTTTCGTACGACCTATATATATTTTTCAGGTTTATGTTTAGAAAGTGCCAAATATCCCTTATTGGTGCTGCTTTATCAGACTGAGATCGGAATGGCCTAGTACGGTTATCGTCAAATCGTATTAGCCGTAAGAGATCTTTAAATATCTTCAAGGACATTGCTGCGCGAAATAAAGATAAATTTTTAGTTCTCCAGAGCTCTGGCATTGCCTGTGTGTTGTAGTGAGTAGCTCCAACACAAATCAGTATTCCTACAAAACCTTCTAGTTCTTCCATAGTCATTGGTGTCCAAACTTGCTTTTATAAATCACAAAGCTCTTTAGAATGTTTATTTGTTTCACACAAAATAATTACTTTGATGTTATTTGAAAAAATGTCTTTTGAATATCTCTCGCTTACAGCCATTTTCAGTTGTTGACCCTCCAATACATTTCAAAACGTTATGAGATATAAATCTTCTAGAAGCGGGTAGTGACTTAGACCATTTTGTTTCGCCTTTTCCGTAGGTAAAACTATTTGAGTTGGGGGTTTCCTGATTTTCTTATTGTTTTTCATTTTCTTCTTCACTTTCTGATGAAATTTTAATTTCATTATCAACTTCTATTACTTCCTCCATATCAGAAACTGCTATGCAATCATCGTTATTTTCATGACCCTCATTCCGAATTTCATTTTCTATGTCATTGGCGATTGCCTCTGTCACCCTTTCAAAATAGTTAGGATCAGATGAGGAAAGTGTTTCTGGGATTTTGCATATTTTAGTACTCATTGTAACACTCTACACTTATCAACTGCCAACACAAAACTCAGAAAATCATTTATAAGATATATGTACAAGCAAAACTGTTCCGCGTTTTGTAAAAAACACAAAAAATATCGCTTCTTTTGTTTTTAGTGTCTTTTTATACGTTTTGTTTCGGTTTTATGCAATGCTTTTTATACATAATGGTGTAGGGCCTGGCTGGGACCTGGTGTTTCAAACGTGAATACAAATTTCGTATGGGTAATTGCCACGCCCACAGTTAAAGAACTATAATTTTTTTTTTACTTTTTCTATACAAAACACCTTTATTGAGGAATTCATAAAATATTAGAAGGCTACGTCTATGATATCTTGGTAAAAAATGGAAAAAAATCTGAAAAATACCTGGCCAGGCCCTGGTGTTCACTTAAGGGTTAAGAAATGTAAAATTCGAAGTTCCCAGCTCGATAGGCAGCACAATTTTGCATTGTATAGTGAATTTTTTTTCCCCTTGATAAGATTCTTCTTATTTTCAAACTTACATAGCCTGTGACCATAACACACATTTCTGCCAAGTTTCATCAATTCAGGAGCACCCAACAACTTTTTAGAAGCAATATAAAATATATATAAAATCAATGTCCGGCTAGATTTACAAAATACCCTTATGTACGACTTATGGTTGGGCCACCCTTTATTTATAAAATATGATTTTAAAAAAAGTTAGTTATTTAATTATGATTCAATGTTGTAATATTTTAAAATTTGTTTGTGATAAAGTTATACCATACATATAGGTGTTACTAACAGAGAAATATTATTTATTAAATATTATTTTTTTGTCGTGCAAAAATTTGTGTTTTTCTATCACCTTTCATTCTTTTAACACATTTAAAGTAAACAACATCTTATTTTATCTTTCAAAGAAAGCAACTTGATAAGAAATAATATTGAAATGTTTCTCACATATTGCTTGCTACCTGTTATATTAGAAGAAGCTTTTGGTTTCATCAGTTTTCATTTAAAATATATTAAGATAATTATAAGCAAGTCCGAAGGCCAATCAACATAAACAAAAATATATAAAAATATACACACGCATAAATATTTGTATATGGATCGTAAACAAATAAACATAACGAATACAAATAAATGTCTGTACGTAGAAACTATAAAATAAATATCCTAAACAATTTTATTTTTAAAGAAAAACTTTTACTGGATTATTATTACACTGTACCTCATGTTGAGTTATCTATATCTTGTTTATTTTTACTGCGATTTCGACTCGTATATGTCAAATTCGGTAAATTTGCTTTTTGATTCTACTCCCTTAAAATTTGAATTTGTTGGTGTTATTTTGTATTCGATTTTTTAAGTACGTTTGTTTTTTTTTTTCTATTTTTATGTGACTTTGTACCCGACATTATCCAAAACAGTCAATGTACTGTATTGATGAATGAATTTAATTGATTTTAAATAAATTTCTTGTCACATGAATTTTTCGCCTGAGCACCGCAAATTCCTAAAAGAATTTATACACAAAGAGAAAACAACACATACATTTGTTTTATTTACTATACATATCTTACAAATACAATTACAAGTTATATGACTTCTTTAATTTACACGTGAATAGTGGGACAGAATATTTTCTCGTTGTAGCGGAGTTGAATATAGTGTAAAGTGGGAATACAATGCTCATAGCGTAGCACCTTAGATTGCAAAATATTCCACTACAACGATTAGAAGTCAACTTGTAATTATATGTATAACATTTAGGTCATAAATACGAGTATATATAAAAAACCAATTGAAAATGAGTTTTGCCGCCAAACTTCTTTCTTGTAAGAGATACAGTTTGATAATTGAACTAATTAAATTATATTTAGTTGTAGCGTTATGTGTAGTTTTTTCTTCGAAATCATACATAATTTTTTATTCCAAAGGAGATACATCCAACAAATTATCATTTGTGTGCCAATGCATGTTTGAAAATCAAAGTTCAATTCTTATTCACCTACATTTTTTTGTCTTAATCATGGTAATTTTTAGATTTAAATAATTGTTTTCGTATGAAAAATGTGGCAATTTTTTATTGCTTGATGACGAAATCTATTTTTATAGAAATCACAGCCAAATTTTATGTGACGAATTTTTTAGTTTATCTGTGTTAATGTCAGGGTGTCAGGAACACTATTTTGTACATACCTTTTTAAATTCAAATATGTATGTGAATTCACTGCTTAAAAAACAGGAATAGAGCTACATAAAAACAAGTAAAAGTGTGCCGAATCTTATATACCCTTCACCAACGTACGTCGGACGTTGCGTATATTTTTAAGCACAAACATGCTTTTTCTGAAGGAAGCATGCTTCATTTATTCTTAGCTCTATTGCCAAATAACTTGATTAAACGGTTTTATGTTAGATTTTAGATATATTAATTAAATATTTTATTTAAGTAATATTTTACGTTGTTAGCACAAAAAACAACGTCTGTTGCTTTCTTTTATGAATGAAAATTTCCCACCCCTGGAAACGAAATTAAAATTTTTTTTAGTTTTAATAGGCAATTGAGGCTTCCCAAAGCATTGAAATAGCTTCAAGTTACAAAAAAAACAGACAAATAATTGGTTTTCGGTATTAATTTTACGTCGAGAAATAGGTGTAAGGTTTCCAGCTCTGGAACCGTATTTCGGATTTCATTTCCAATCATTCAGTCTCTAGCTCATTTTGGGGGTTTGGGAAAACCGAATTCATGTACACAGACGGGCATCGCTATTCTTAAGAATCCGGAATATATATACTTCATGGGGTCCCATATTAACATCGACGAAATTACACACGGAATGACAAACCTATATATTACCCTTTCACTTTTTTGTGAAAGGTATAAAAATACATATATGGAAGCAGGTAATATACTTGTTTGAAAATAAATAAGTGGGTGGTGCTGGAGCTTTCCAGTTTAACATACATATAAATAAGAACAGTTTACCTCTTGTTTAAATTCTACAATGTCATACGATCATAACAAAAATATTTGTAAATGAGAACTAATGCCATAGTGATCTATCCGCTCATCTGACAACATTTTTTAAAGCAACTCTCAAAATTCAGAAAATATCAAGATTTCGTTTTTTTTTAATTATTAAATTTTGTTAAACTTTTATTCAATACTGTACCGAAGAATGAATAAAAAGTTTTATTGGATCAATTTAATAATATGTGAATGAAAACGGCGATTTTTTTTATTATTAAACACTTTCATATGGTTCCTTTTCAGTAGATTTTTTATATTTATTTTACAATTAACAAGTATTTCTTTTATATATCCCATATTTAAAATTCTTGTTATTTTTGCTCAAATTTTATTATATTAAAAGAATTTCTAATTTCTGAAACCTATACAACTTTTCAACTGCTTATAATAAAAATTTTGTATAGAAAACATCATATAAGGAAAAAATATTTTTTATTGAGGCCTTAAAAATTTAGTTCTATTTTTGTTGTTACGTATAATAATCATTAGTGATTTTTTTATTTTACAAACTGATTTATGTATATTAATTTCATACATACATACGGATATACTAAAGATTCTTAAAAGTCAATATTATGGAAGATCAAACCTGCCGCCACAAAAGTAGAGGTCTAATATGTAAAGAAGAAGTCTTATGTAAAGACTTTTAAAACCCATTTGAGAACTCACAAATGGAAACGATTTTCAAAAATCACACAAGAATAAAGATAGTAGGTTATGAAACTCACATAAAACACAGCAAATCAATAATATTCGATATGAATCTATTTTATGATTATTTATTTACTTATGAGCTCCAATTTAGCTTTTTGGAATGGTATGCATATGCTCTGCGGAATTTAGTCCCATTGTGATGGGACTACTTCGGATAGTGTTTAGATCATTATCCTGCATAAATTCTAATTCTAACAGGATTTCTTTTTCAGCAAATGGAAGCATTTTATTTCGCAATATATTTAAATCATTTGCAGCGGTGATTTTTCCATTTATCAAAAAATTTTTACCAATGCATGCGAAACAATAACTCCACCACACCATCAGATGTCCACTATTGCACTGCTGTATATAAACAATAGTAAATAACAGTCAATGAATCGTTGTAGCGTTATGTCTATCGCTAGCTCTTTATGCCCTTTATCTGAAAAACTTATAAATCTACTGCACTGAATGATGACGAAGCGGAAAGTTAAATTCATAGACTTAATTAAGACTACAATGATAACGATGATGACGATGGCATATGCATACCAACTGCTTCTGCAATAATAATATGAATATATAAGAATGGATATTGTACGTATGATACCGCAGCACTGTGTCACGAGGCTGGCCAAAAATGGTTAAAGTCAATGTTAGAATTTGAACGTTTTTGTATTATTATATTTTTTTTAACACTCTGGTTAGATGATATCTAAAATATCTTATTAAAATGTTTACAAATTTTAAAGTTATAGTAGTTCAAAGTCAAGGTTTGTGTACAGCATACGAAATTTATGGGAAAATCCCAAATTTCATGTTCATTTATAATACTAAAAATTTAAGTATTTGAATGTAACGGCTACCAAAATTTTTAACAGGGTGGTAAGTGATGCTTCTAGTTATAATTACAACATGTTTTTGTTTACAAATATTGATCATATGTCAGATCCCGTTAGAAAAAGATAGTAGTGAGACATTGTCAAGATTTTTCAGCAACAGCGAACTTTCATAGAGAATTTAAAAGAAAGTAGAGATAACACTTTTCCAATTTTTTGGTATTTTGTAGCTACAAGTATGTATTTTAATATATTTAAAATTCAGCTGCTCGATTTTGCACGAATTTCTTTTATGATTGTTTTTCAGTGTCAACCTCATTGCGGATTCGCACTATTTTTCAATTGTGGCTAGAGATAAAGCAAAACAGACGATGTTAATGATATTGATACCAACAATGATATAGTCCTGGAATGCAAGTGGGGATTTGATGGCAGTAGTGGGCATAGTGTATACAAACAAAAATTTCAAGATGAGGAAGCTAGTGATGAATTTATGTTTGTAACTTCCTTCGTTCCTTTACGCTTGTTGGATTCGGCAGATGACCAAATAGTTTGGGAAAATGATAGACATTCATCTTGGAGGTTATGTAGACCACTTAAAATTATTTTTACAAAAGAGAATCCAAGTATAATACAATCAGTAAGGGATAGCATAAATACAGAAATTGAAGGCCTAGATACATATAATTACATTTCAAGAAACAAAAATCTTAACGTTCACTATAAAATGCAGTTGACAATGATAGATGGTGCAGTTTTAAATGTATTAATTGGAAACAGTAGTAGTTCAACTTGGGCTTTATGTGGAGCTAAGCCATCTGAAATGAGCAGCTTATCGATTTTCGAAAGGCCTGTGAATGAGCAGTGCTATCAGTACGGATTGTCGACATTACATGCATGGATCAAATGTTTTGAATGCATTTTGCATATTTCTTACAAACAGCCTATAAAGAAATGGAGAGTGGTAGGAAAAGAAGATAAAGATCAGGTTGCTGAGCAAAAGAGAAGTATTCAAGCAAAATTTAAGTCTGAAATGGGTCTTATAGTTGATAAGGTTAAGACGGGGTATGGCACAACGAATGATGGCAATACTGCAAGGCGCTTTTTTTCCAATGTCGAACTTTCAGCTCAGATTACTAATGTAGATGTAAGCTTAATAAAAAATTTTTCTATTATTTTAAGAACACTTTCAAGTGGTCATTATATACATACATCAAATTTTGAAAAGCTTTTAAAAGATACAGCACTTTTATATTTCAAATTATATCTTTGGTATTATATGCCTGCAACTGTGCATAAAATTCTAGTTCATGGTATAGATTTTATTAAATATTCCACTATTCCCATTGGAATGTTATCAGAAGAAGCAATAGAGACAAGTCATAAAATTATAAGAAATGCAAGATTGAAACATACGAGAAAAAGAAGTAGGATTGCCTCCATGGGAGACCTACTAAATTATCTTATTCTGCAGTCAGAGCCATCAATTTCGATGCATAGTCAGAAAATACTTTTAAGGAAAAGTGATATAAATGATCTGAAAGAGTATTTAGTTACAAAAGAAAGATTTCAGAGCATAAAAACAGCGAATCTGGTAGAATCTGAAAGTGATGACAGTGATAGTTGTTAATATATTTTGATTGCCTGTAATACCTACTATGTATATATTTTATGTGTGTATGTATATTGAATATGTTATGTTAAATAAATAAAATTCATGTTTTTAAATTTCTTTTCACTGAATTAATAATTTTTGTAAAATTTTGCTCTTATATGATCACAATTTACAAATTAAAATAATTTTTTACTAAATATATTTACATGCAAAATTTCAATCTTATCGGATCGGAACAGATAAAAATAGGAAACTTATTGAAAAAGTTAAAAAAATGTGAAAGAGGTATTGACGATTTTCGTGGACAAATTGCATCTTTTACGTATCAAGGATATAAGGGTGGTGGGCGTGTCCTTTGAGATAATTTCATAAAATTTATCAAAGTTATCCGGAATATATTAGAGACAAATCGAGCCAAATTTAGTTCAATTCCAACAACAATTTTGGAATATATAAGTTTTTTTCATTTCAGGATATATGGGAGGTGGGCGAGTCTTGGGCCGATTTTTTCAAAACTTCGTTTTTTTCCTTTCCTACTTATAATAGTAATGTGTACCAATTTTCATTCTTCTACGATAACTCCTTCTATTTTTGGCCGCCGTTTATATGAAAACACGACACTGTGCGCAGTTTCAAACAAATAAAAATCAACATAAACGAATGAACAAATTATTTAATTCGTCTTTAAGGCTGATGACGCTCCATAAAATATGTCATCAAGAAACACTCATTTGTCTAAATCAACAGATATATAAAACGTATTAGCAAAGAGTGAAAACTATATATTAAAAATTCCACAAAACTTTAGTATATCCCTGGATTGCAATATGAGAACATCAAAAATCATAAAACACCCAACTCATAAATTAAAAAAAAAAAAAATTTTTGGTACAATCTTTGATTGTCTCTGTTTGTTTTTCGTTAATTTGCCATATTACATTTTCTAAGTTATAGAGCCATTATGTATAAGCTTTTTTCTTATTTACAAATGTTTACACTAAATTTTGTTAATTTTTTCGATACATTATTTTTGTAAAAATTTATACACATATTATTTAATATTCTATACAATAATTGATGTTTTTTTAAATCATATGACAAATTTTTTGGAATTTTTGTAATAGAAATAAAGCCAAAATGAAATTAGTTGTAGTTGTTTGAAAATAACCAACCAGAGGGTTATTTTGATATGCGATTCTAAAGAAAAAGCTTAGAAATTATATTTGAAGAGCTTTAATTTTCCGTTTCGAATCGAAATACATAATAATCCCTCAGATGAATCAAAAAGATTGATTGAACCACGAAGAAATAATAGGAAAGATAAGTTTTCAGCGTATATTAGAATGAAGTAGAAAAATTCAATTATAAATAATAGTATAACTTATGCAACTCTGTCATATAGATATTCTTTTTTAATTTAATTTTAAAATCAGAATATCAATTTTGAATGTCCAATAAGTAATTGTAGGCCACCAATATGCCTTTTAATATGTCTACCTATCGCTTTCTTTGATTTTGAAATTTTAGTCAATCCTGAAAAAATTGGTTCACATATTCGTTTTTTGTTTGTTATCCAAACTTGCCCACAAATAGCTAATATTTGTTGCCACATGGATTTACTAAAACTGGGGAGTTCCTTAATAGTATGCATTAATGCTCCATTATACTTTGTCTGCTTTGATGTGGTTTAAAAAAGTTGTACAATCAGTCGTGTAAACACTGCTTAGAACAGGCTTTATATATACATATATACATATATATATATATATATATATATATATACATATATATATATATATATATATATACATATATACATATATATATATATATATATATATATATATATATATATACATATTTATATATATATATATATATATATATACATATATATATATATATATATATATATATATAAATATGTATATATATATATAAATATGTATATATATATATATATATATAAATATGTATATATATATATAAATATGTATATATATATATATATATATATATATATAAATATGTATATATATATATATATATATATATATATATATATAGATAAATATAAATATATATATATATATATATATATATATATAAATATATATATATATATATATATATATATATCCAATCTTGTTTTTATACGGTTTTTTTACACGAATTTGAAATAACACGGTTTTTGAAAGTTAAGTTATCCTGTTTTTACACGTTTTTTTACACGGACAATATAATTTAATTCGCTATTTCTACGTAAAAAATTGTTGCCACTGGCTTTTCTATGTTTAATTTTTGGAAATTCACAAATTACAAATTCACTTATATATTATGTTTGTGCCGGTTTGATTTAGACGTAGTCAGTGCCTCTCAAAGGTAATTTATAGTGAAAATAAAGTTCTTACAAAACCTTTAGTTTTTTAGTCAATATGGCGGCTCTATTTTTATTTTTCTATACCTTTATAAAAGTTGTTTCTTGTGTTTTGGTTTGTATAAGTTTCGTAGCCTATTACACTTATTATAATGTGAGTTTTTTAAATCTTTTATGAGTTTTCATTTAAATTCTCAAATGGTGTATAGAAGTCTTTTGATAAGATGAGCGGTTTGAAACTTTTAAAACTGTGGTTAAAGTCTACTGACGATTTGGTGAAATGCATATTATAATAGTACAATGACAGTATGTCAAATAGTTAATTTATTAAGAGTTATTTTGAATTATCTCTGAAAAATGTTACACAAAAGAAAAAAAATTTATTCATATATACTGTAGATGACGAAACCGCCTTTGCCCCCGTGTAAGACTGCAATTTTTCACAATGTTGCATTGATGAGTAGTGGGTGTATAAAATTTGTCATAAACACAAACTTATTCAAGCATTCACATTTAAAAGAGGGTTGCTTTGGGAAATTGATATTTCACATCAAAATGTATAGAAAAGGGTAGTTTAACGAATGTGTGTGTGTTATGTGTTAATATTACCATTGTTAAAATTCACGCTTTCAAAAGCTTTTGAAGCTTCTTATTACATTGTTCTTAAAAAGCGTTCGAATTTTTATATATTTTTTTTTTAATAATTATTTATTTTCTCCTAGACCACGATGTCATTCAATATCGTTTTGTCGAATATATATATTTAAAGCAAAAATAATTTAATTAGCGAGTGTCCGCGCTTAAAAAACTTATGTTGTTAACACTCTAAATAAATTGTTTTTGCATTCAAACAATTATTAGTTGTTGTTGTTCTTTATTTCTCTTACAACTACAATTATAGTCGGAAAAAAGCCAACCAATTGTAGAATGAATTAAAAACGTAAGAAAATTAAAAAGGAAAAGTGATCAGTGAGCTCTTGTTATGACTGATGTTTGTTTTTAAGCTTCTCATTTATAAATGTGGAAGTTTTAAATAAATATCTCTAGTTATTCTAAGAAATGTTGGGTAAAGGTTCCCTGATGATTTGTATTAGCCCAAGTGAAATGCGCATAGAAACTAGCTAAAACCCCTCAATTGTTCACTTTGAATTTTTTAAATAAGATTTCGAGAAAAAGAACTAGCACATAATTAAAATTAAGTAGTTTAAAAAACCCCCAAAATGTAAACTAATTTAAAAAAAAAATTAATTTAGATGGATCAGATGGTCTTCACGAATATTGGAGAGATTTAAGACGCCTTCTGGAAGAATGCCATAAACGCGCATCACACATGGTGGCGGATCACACATGGTGTGCATTTTTACCAAAAGGGAAATCCAAAACATGCTTTATGCCGGGAAAAATTAATGCAGAAATATACATAGATTTGTTAGAAATCGAACTCCTTGATTTTGCTAGTAAGCAGCATAGAGACGAATGGATTTTCCAACAGGACAACGCACCGATTCACGTGGCGAAGAAGACAAAGGAGTTCTTTAACTTTCGAAAAATTTAATTGCTAGAATGGTCAGCTTTAACTCTAGACCTCAATCCTATCGAGGATCAATCCTACCGAGCAAAAGATATTTAGTAATATCATATATATTAATATTTTAGTACGATTTTGCACATATTTTATTTGGAGACAAAAATATTTAATTATTTTTTATGTTAAAATAATGTTTGGAAATATTTTTGTTATTTAATTTTAAGTTCTCTCAATATTAAAATAAATAAATATATAAAAAAAAGTTTTCACATATAATTATTTGGCTGAGGTATTTTAAGATTTTTCAATATACGATTCAACAAAGAGTCGTGCTCGGTCTGACATCGAGCACATAAAAAAAAGTTTAAAACAAATTTCAATATTTGTTACTCCTAAATAAAAAATTTTAAATTAATTGAACAATTAATCGGTTAGCCGATTGTATGCAATACTAATGACTATATAAACTATTAGTATTAAGTAGACCATTGTTTTTTGTTGTGCTGTACCAAATTATTTATTTAATTATATATTTATTACACATCGCCTATTTCCGTATTGTGATAACAA
>OY776280.1:46423987-46428987 GCA_963675445.1 Linnaemya vulpina | reverse complement strand
ATACATACATTTATATATATATATATATATATATATATATATATACATACATTTATATATATATATATATATATATATATATATATATATATACATTTATATATATATATATACATTTATATATATATATATATATATATATATATAAATATATAATATATATATATATATATATATATATATATATGTATATATATATATAAACTTATATATAAACATATATATATATATATATATATATGTTTATATATAAGTTTATATATATATTTATATATATATATATTATATATATATATATATATATATATAGATAAATATATATATATATATATATATATATATATATATATATATATATATTAATTACCTGGTAATTAATGTACTAAGTTTATTATACATACATACGTATTCATTTATTCGTAATTTCATTTTTTATTTATTTAATTTTTGAGGTTTTTTTTCATGTAGTACTCAATTCAGTGAGATTGATTACGTGATAATTAAATTTTTACTTTACATTTTCTTTAATTGTTGCAGTATGTTTTGTTTTGTTACGAAAAAGAAAACTGTAATCACGTACTGGAGTTTATTGTAAATTACAAAACTAAAGTTTATTACCGCGAGAAGCTGAATGATGGATTGCATTTAAACCTACCGACATAAAATGATTCATAAAATTGTTGCAAAATTATAACTCCTCTGAAAGTTGAAAGCAAAATTATTATTTGTTTATTTACTTATTTTCTCTTACTAATTACGAGTTTTTTATAATAATTAAGTTTCTAAAAATTCGTTTAAAGTTTTAGCATTTATTATGGGCGATTTATGCGCGCTTTGGTGACAAACAATTGAAAACCTTTTTTTTTTTTTAATAATTCATATATTTAATAAGATCAAAATTGCAATTTTGAAAGAGAAATTTTCTTTACAAATAAGTCAGCATTTATACAGGAATAGATGTGAAAGAAAAACATTTGAAATTAATTCCCTTTTATTTTCATTCCCGTTCACGCAGCCGAACATATTGCCGGCAGCATTCCATAGTTATTGTTAAAAAGTAAACACAAAAACGATATTCTCTGCCCTTCCCATAATATGCTACCAAACTAAATGTTTCCCTAATTAAACGCAGACTAACAGCATATATAATAGATCATGCCAACATTTCGTTAAAAATTTTGTTAATTTTCTGGCTTTCGTATTCGAGTAGTAAAGCTATATCGATCACAATATATACTTTGCACAAATCATTTCAAGAGAACTCAGCAAAGTCGATAGAAGAGCCCACCCAAGCCATAGTAATTATGGAACTTCTATAGAATTTGATTGTAGAGGGTAAAATTTTCACATAATTCCTATTTTAAAAATATGATATATATTCGTTGACATAATATTTGTCGAAACAGATATTATGGTTTATTTAAACAGTAAAAATTGTGAAATTTTTTTTATAAAAAGTTGTATTTTAAAATTATTTTCATATACATATATATTTTTAAATCATATTTTAACAAAACCAACAGTCCTGCTCAATTGGTTATACACACATAATTTCTTACTTAACAACCCATATGTTTTGATCAGAGACCGTAACGGTCTCTTATAAAAGTTTTATTAAAAAAACACATTTTAATCAGTATTTTTTCCTCTGGAAATAAAAGTTATTTGATGATTTTTATTTATTCCTCTTAATATACAAAAGAGGTTTGTTTATTACGTAGTGAAGTATTTCTATAAACTAGCGTTTCGTAATTCTTTTTCCAAATCTTCAGTCGAATTTAATATTTATACAACTTGAGAAATAAATTGAGAGTAAATTTTTATTTATTGTGGTTTCTATGAGCTTTAAAATCTGCTATGTTTATTCTTGGTAGTTCTCAATTCGGGGTAAGGTAATCTCAAACGTTTTAAATTAATTTAAGATGAGTAGAATAAAGCGGCCCACAAAGAAGATTAATATTATTATATTATAAAACCGATATTAAAAAAGTTCCAAAATTATTTCATAAGAATTTTTTTGCTATATAAAAAGGCTCCCTGGAGCACGAATCTTCCAAAAATTTGTTTTCAAATCAATAATATTAATATAAAATCAATTCAAACGGCTTTATTTGAAATAAAATTTTATAAAATGTTTAATATGATTTCTGCCATGAGGTCGCGCTGGAGGGTAGAAAGCGCGTTCTGGAACTCCTATTTTTTAAAATCTTTTCGCAGCATTTGCGGCCGTATTTCGCCGATAATTGTTTGTGGTTCAGTGACTTAACATAACCCAAAAGATAATAATCTAATGTGGTTAAATCACACGATCTTGATGGACAATTAAAAGTTAATTAAAATTGCGATATCGTCGATAACACTGGTTTAAAGCCAAAAAATACCAAGAAAGCCACATGTCTAGATAAGTTAATTTGGACCTCCTGAACACGAAAAACGTAATTTTAATTTAAATTTTTTGAATTAACGCCGAATATAGTGTGTAAGCAATGAAAATGAATATATCAAATTACGCTTAAAATGTTAGTAACTAAATAAACTATTTGGTAAAAAAATAAAACATTCCAGATTTTTACTATAACGTAGAAAAAAAACCAAATAAAAATGAAAGATTTTGAAAAAAACGTAAATAATAGACAAATTTTTATATTTGAGGTGCCATAACTCAGCCATTTCTTGTCTCATAAAAAATTGCAGCACATAAACGTATAAGGCATTCAATTACCTTTTCAACTTTCCAGTTGGGCTCCATAAAGGTTTGAGTGGGACCATACACCGAAAAACACAAAAGTACCGTTATCTAAAAACCGGTACTAAAAAAATTACAGCGTTTTTCGTGTTATCTAGGCATGTGGCGCTCTTGGTTTTTTTCAAATTAAAAACTTGTAAAGCTGTGTAATATATTCACATATTAACTGTATTAGTAAAAGTTCGTGTGTAACACATACTCAATTTATATCCAGACCTTTTTTGTATACAAATATTCACAACTATTTGTCTAGTTGATCTATAAAGGAAGGCGAGCAAACAGCGGCAATTTAAGTACCTTGTAATATCCATCTCATATTTTGGAATTTTAATTAAGATGATTATTTATTGCTATTTTACAATATTTCTGTATTCTATTTAAATTGTTTAATGCGACCACAGAAAACATGAAGAGCTTTTAATTAATTTTAATTGAAATAAAACTTATTGTTTTATAGTATACAATATTAAGTCAACATTTTGTGGATTTTATATTTGTTTATACATATGTATACATATTTACAAGAGCACCCAAGCACTCAATTGCATAGGAATAATGCTACACGACACCACGCATAAGCAGGAACTTATAAAATTCAAACATACATATATATATATATATATATATATATATATATATATACATATATATATATATATATATATATATATATATATACATATATATATATATATATATATATATATATATATGTATATATATATATATATATATATATATATATATATATATACATATATATATATATATATATATATATATATGTATATATATATATATACATATATATATATATATATATATATATATATATATATATACATATACATATACATACATACATATATATATATATATATATATATATATATATGCGCATATATATATATATATATATATATATATATGTGTGCATATATATATATATATATATACAGACATAGTCATATATATTTACACAAATTAAAAATTTTAGTATGTTTAGAAATATATTAAGTTGATGGTGCAGGTCCGGATGTCGATTCCCGGTTAGCACGAATCTGGCTCTGGCGGATAGATGCATAAGATCTTCTCGTTAAACCTTGCATGGACCTCACTGCTTGCAAAGGGACCCATGAGATTTTATCGTGACTGCACAAGGAACGGAGAAAGCGGCTGCGAGTTTGGATCCAATCGAATGGAAACTAGAGTAATTAATTTAAAAACGGGCGTGGAAGTATCAGGGAATGGAGAGAATGAAATTCCATATCCATTCCTGAAGAAGCCGGTACTCATGAGGTCGCCTCCTACAGTGGTAAATATTCCTGATAAGGGAACTTGTAACACCATAGCTGGGGATGGGCAAGAGAACATGAGCAAAGTCGTCAAACGGAAGAAAAGATAGCGAAGCTCCTAGAATTTCTCAAGACAAGATCAAATGTACAAAAGTTTCGATGTCTCGAGAAATATAGGTCTTGTATATGCAAATGTCGGATAAGCTAAGCAGTGGAACTGCTAGTAACAGCAAAGCGCATTGCAACAAGCAGACGCAGACAGGGGATATGGTAAGACCATTTCTACCTGTCCTTGCAGGAGCGACCCTAAAGCGCAGAAAAGACGAAAACACTCTTGGGCCAAAGTGGAATAGAGCTAAAAAGAAGAAGAATTACTCACCAAATGATGTCATAAGTGGTGAAAGTGGTTCTGTAATATTAGCGGTAGAGGAAAGTGCTGCTATGCAGAACCCAAGTAATAAAGAATCTGGATGGATAAAGGTCCGTCCCAGGGTGAGAAATAGGGTAAAAAATAAGCAGGAGTCACGTTCGGATGCCCTGGTTATTAAATCGTGTGGGAACGCTTCCTATGCTGACAATCTCAGGCAAACTGGAAGCGGTACTGGGTGAAGCTGCCGAAGTACGAGCACTATCCCAGGAGGTCAGGATTGAAATTAGGGACATAGGTGAAGTCACTTCTAAATAGGACATCTATGATGCCATAATTAGTAAATCTAATGATTTTAAAGTACTGCAGATGAGTGCAGTTAAATCGCGTATAAAGCGTATAAAAGCGTATGAAGGCACACAAACTGCCACAATTGGCCTGAGTGCTCCTCTAGCTAAAAGTCTTCTAGAGATGTCTAATATACGCATCGGCCGGGTCGTATGTCGAATACGGGAAAAGGTGGCGAAATTGTAAGAGCCAGGACCTATCTAAGAATACCCGTGTGAAGTTAAATCTCGAAATTTATAACCCT
>OY776280.1:46403987-46416487 GCA_963675445.1 Linnaemya vulpina | reverse complement strand
TTTCCAATAACCTCCAAGACCAGGTTGTCCAGCTCGGTAAGCTTTTTGGCCCTTCCACCAGCCGCCCCTGTCTTTCGGGAGTTGTCTCTTTTGGCCTTAATTAAAAAAATATTATAATATAATGTTATCACTTTATAAAACCAACTTACCAGTGTCATCCTTTTAATGTTTGCCCAAAAAACATCGCGCACGTATTTGGAATCTTTTCCACTTGGCACCAGTCCAAGTGCAAGACACCTCATACGCACTTTTTTCCACTCTTCCATTTTCATCTCTTTGGTAAGTTTATCGCTAAACTTACCAAAGAAAACGTCTTTGGCAGCTAAAATCTCCCGCACCACACTAATTTTATTATGTTGATTTGCCATTACAAAATAATAATTTTCAACTTTTTAAATACAAGTGGCAAATAACTCCAAACACAAACTACATATGTGTCATAACAATCAAAACAAATAATCGTTATACATTAGAGTACCCATAGTTGCAAATTTATTTATAAAAAGTTTTGAAATTTTCATATATTTCATGAGTACTCTAATATACATATATTCACACATTTATTTAATTTATAAAAATATTTTATTTTTTTACAATTGTATAAATTGTAATTGTAGAAATTGTAGTTTACAAGTTCAAAAAGCTACAATTGTTTTGAAAATTTTGATGAAACACAATTCATTATCACTTGTAAGAATTAGACTTCTAATTGTAACTTGTAGACTTGTAGAATTGTAGTTTAGTGAAATAGGGCCCAGGAGGATTTATGTTTATATTACCATATTTTCTTATTTTTTAATATGGTAGCACCAAACATACAATGGCGAGCAGAAGTCAGTGAATGTATAAGAAATTGACTTTTGTCTTAAATAACAATAAAACCGTAAAAGCAAATGAAACACATTTTTTTAATTTTATATTTATTATTTTATTAGTAACAATTAGGAGAAAAAAACAATAAAAATTTAGATCAATTAAACAAATTTTAAAGCAAATTAAAAAATAACCCAGTTTTAATATTTGGTCCACAGACCCTTATTCGATATAACTGGGTTTACGCGTTTTGGCATGCTTTCTACCAAATTTTCGATAACATCTTTTGGAATTCGGTTCCATTCCGCATTTACACGATCCCAAAGATTACTCATACTTGTTGTAGCCTCTTCATACTGCCCGAGCCGTCGTTTCACGATTCACCAAAGATTTTCAATCGGATTGAGGTCAGGACTTTGCGCCGGCCATTCCATCAGTTGAAAATTTTGTTTCCCAATCCATTCCTTTACAATTTTTGCTGTGTGCTTCGGATCACCATCCTGTTGGAAAACAATTTCTTTTTCGGGATAAGCACATTTGTCTATAAAATTGGGAAGATGGGTTCGAAGAATCTGTAGATAGTCCTCTTTCCGCATGATACCACCATGTTTGACAGTTTGCTTTACATGGTGTCTTTGAATACGATCCCCGGGTCTACGACAGAAGTATTGCTTTCCATCTGACTGAAAACGATTAAATTTGGATTCATCAGACCAGAAAACTCGTTTCCAATTATCAATGGTCCAATTTCTGTGCTCCTTTGCAAACTTCAAGCGCGCTTTTTTTTTAACAGTTGAAGTATATCCGATATCATGGAGCGCTCTTCGAGCAGTCCATTCGCTTACATTCTTGTTAATTTCCAGAGCAGCAGCCTTTGGTGTTAGCAGCTTTTTTCATTTTTGACATCATTATTCGAGCATCTGAGTCAGTTAATAATTTTTTGTGACCTCTGATTTGGGATTTAGAGGTCACATTTCGTCTCTTTTGAGCCGCGATCACCGCTGATTGACTAATACCAAGCCTCTTGGAAATGGTATGTGAAGAACAGCTCTTTTCGGTCAGACACACAACACTATTTTAAATTTCTGCAGATATTTTCTTCATTTTATTAATTTGAAATATTATAGTAATTAAAAAATCTGCATTGACTCACTAGAAACACGTTTTAAACTACTCTAAGAACGAAAAGAACAACATAAAAACAAAAATAACGGTAAATCTAGATGATTTCTGCTGATAGAAGTGAGAGAACTAAAATAGGTACATTCCATAAAACGTGCAAAATTGAGTGAAGGCGGGCTATTTTTGTTTTTTATTTCAAACTCTCTGAATTCATCTCTTTTATTATTTTTTGTTTACTCCTATTTATTAGGATAAAATAATAAAAATACATACAAACTTTTATAACTTGCACATATGGTTTAGTTTTTATCGATGACGAAAATGAATTTTGTCAACATGCATTCGCTTCTGCTCGCCACTGTAGGTCTTCTTCACTCAAAAGTTTTTTGCCCGTCGTCTCACAGCTCGCACGATTGTTTCCTTAGATGCTGAAATTTTTAATTTTATAACACAAATTTATATTTTCACAAATAAGAGATGCATATATTTGTAAAGGTAAAAAGAAGTGTGTCGTTGCCACTACAATTTTTCGCGATCTAAATAATCTTTCAAAAGTAGTCGGTAATTGCTAGTGGTATTGCCACACAATAAGAAATATTTATTTAATATTACCGGCAAGTTGTAATAATGAAAATTTGCTACCGGCCACTTTATTGACTTGTTATGCTAACGTTGGCATTTACTACCACCAACTTTGTCGTCAAGTTGTAATAATGGCCCTTAATGTTATAAAATTGTGATTTAATGTACAGACATATATGTAGGTATGAACAATTTTTAAATCGTTTCTTAGTCGTGAATCTTATACAAGTAACGGCGGCAATCATATACTATCGCCGTCTCGCCTAAAGATTGTCATCCATTCGACTCAGATCTCTAGAGCATTTTATGGCAACACGAAAACATACCTGAAAAAGTGGAATTATTTCATGACTATTTTATATGCAGCACAACAACAACGTTTTTAAACTAGTCTAAAATTTTAGGGTTTTATGACAATATGACCAAATAGCACGAAGTGTGAATACCCCAATAATTTGGGCTTTCAGGCAAAAGCCGACAGTAGTACCACAAAAACAACTTCATAATACAATAATATTCCGCTGCAGTTGAAAGGCAAATAAGATTCGACGCAGCCGTGTGTTAATGTACGCTGTTGTTCGTTTTTTACTTTCTTTTACAAAATTCAATTTATAAATCAAAATGAAGGGTGGCTAAGTTACTGTAATGCAACTTACGAAATTCGAGGGTTGACGATTACACTTCAATTTGCTAAGGGGATATATTTCTCCGCCTCCCACGAAATCCAACACTTAAAATACCATTACACCCCATGTCTTACGTAGTCTCTGTAATTTGATTACATGGTATGAATTTAATAAGGGAGTTACTAAAAGCGAAGTATGCATGCATGTGTGTATATACATATGTATATGCAAATGGTAAGTATTTTTACACTCACAAAAGTATGTAAATAATATTTCACGTATGTTTAATTTTCCTCTTGTATAGATTAGAAAAATGATATATTGTATCCACAATCTAGATCATCAATATATTGAGGAAAAGTAATAAAAAAGTTTTTTTTATAAATTTGCTAAGTCTTAATATTAGATATTTAATTAAAATCATTCCAATTGAATCAGTTGGCGTTGTAAACATTGAAAATATTCACATAATCTGAAATTAATATTTGATCTAGTCGGTTCCTAACACAAAAATCAAAATAAATTGTTCCAAATGTATCTATAATTTTTATGAGTGTAAAAATGCATATTTATTTATACAAATTAAAAGCTTAACTTGTTTATTTTTTATATTTTTTTTTTTGTTTTGTTTTGAGGGAACCCTTGTAATAGAAAAATAAAGGAATCAAAGAGCTTTCAAACTTAAATCATTCTTACTAGATTTTATTTTACTTCGTTATTCCCTATGCTCCAACCATGGTATTTTTAAAGGAGAGGAAATAATCCACGTAGTAATTTTTGTAGCGAAGAATAAAAATGGAGACCACTTCTTTCAAGAAAAAATGTAATATACTAAAAAACAGTGCCAAACAACTTGAGGCAAAATAAACTTCCTGTATTTTATAGAAAATAAAAAATAAAAACGAAAACATTAAAACGATATGAAATAAAATGCACACAATGCTAACCAGGAATGGATAAAGTTTTGACAGGATTAAAAGCCTCAGAGGGCAGCATCGACTACTGTAAAATACTTTAACAGCTGGATTTGTTTAACACAAAAACAATAACAAAATTTAAACTCTCTTCGCAAACGACAACTAAATCTAAACCATGGAATGGTTAAGTTTTCATTTCAATTATTGGTTGGTTGGTTGGTTACATGTTTTGCTTACTGGCCGGCTGGCTGGCAGCAAGTATATTTGATTGCTCAAATTGAGGCAATGATTCAGTCAATATGCTGGCTGTACAGTCAAGGCGTCTACATTACGTTGCCATTGGGAATATGTAAATAATTACATGCATGTATTGCAAAATAATTATTAAATGTTTTACAATTCCAAATTGTATGAGAGACTTAAAAACGAGCATATGATTGGTCTATCTAGAATAAATATTGGTGGTTAATAAAACAAGCAGCATGCAAAATATGGATAACATGTCTTATGTAAATGTAATTCGGAAAACAAACCCAACAAAGAGCGAATAGAAATTCATTCAGTAAACCAATTTGAGACAGATGAAAGTCTTATCACGAAACAAGTTATTTTGAATTCTTCCAGAAGCTATTTAAACACTTTTCATGCTAAATTTCTGTTTGGATTTATAACCAAATTAGTTCGATTTAGGCTTGAAAACAATGGAAGATTAGTTTTGATTAAGTGAGGTTATTGTCAGTCAAATATATGAACATATATTGGACTTTTTGCCAAGACCTGTACCTAATGCCCGTCGACAGCACAAATAACATTTAATGCAAAAAAAGTTGCTAAAAATCATTATTTCATTGCTTAAAATTTTATTTTTCCGGCTTCGGCATTGGCTAGCAGGCTGTTATTGTTTTATTAAATTATTCTTAAGACATTATTACAACTTCATGTTAGCAAAAAAATTATTTTATAATACATACAAAAACTTATGTTTCACTTTCGGTTTAAGTATAATTCCAATAATGGAAAGCTTTTCATATGTCCGATAAATCCTGCGTTTAACCAACGTAAAGCTATAATAAATAATGACCCTTAATCTTTTTTATGCCACTTTTGTAAACATCAAATTTGAATGAAAAATCTTTTAATATTTATAAAATTTTGTTGGCTTCATTTAGCTTGTTAAGCTTACCCAAAGAACTCTTATAGTACGATATGCTAAATCTGCAACTTTTCGATTATTTTCGGCAACAAAAATAAAGTTTTCAGACTAAAGCATAATTTAAGTAATGAAATGAAAGCATTTATAAAATTATATACTATAGCTAGTGATGTCAATTGGGAAATCGCGATCCTGAAATTCCCGGGAAATCCCGATCCCGATGTATATGATATATGATGCATCCTATTTTAAAAATTGAAATACTTGATACACCCTGCTAAAAAATTTAATCAAATTGATTGTCAAAAATAACTGCTCCGTGGAACAATCGAATATTTAGAAAAGTATTACAAACTAGATAAAAAATAATTTACATGGAGTTTGTGCCTCACAAAACAAAAAACGATGACATCGGCTCTGTCTAGTTTACTTCTTTCACGCATCTTAAAGTAAGTGATTTTGCTCCTCTAAATATGTATGTGTCCCAAACACAAAGCTGTCTTATTATCATGTTATACATATTATTGGCAGTAACAACGTTTATTTTTTATAGATACATGGTATAAAATTGGAAAAAAGTAATACGGACGGGCCACAGCGGAACATAGCGAAAATAACCGATTTTGTGGCAATTAAACATTAGCTGTCTCTTGGTGCGGTTGTTGCTAGACTAACAGCACGTATGGTTTATCGTTTTCGTTATTTATAAAATCAATGGAACTCCGAAAATCACTAAAAGCGGGATTTGAAATTCAACAATCAAGACAGACAATAAAATCAAACTCTATAGAGTACTTTTTGAAATGCAAGGAGAGTACTGTGCAGGAAATTGAGAAAGTCAAATCACAAGATTTAAAATTCAGTCTCACTTTTCATGAGTCGACATCTACATCAAACAAACGCTTCATTAATGTAATTGTGCATTCAGAAGAAAAATTTTTTAACATTGGATAGGTGTGACTGAAGAAATCTGGCACTGCTGTTAATTGTGTCCAGTATGTGGAGAAACGGTTATTACAATTTGGACTGTCTCTGTCCAATGACATAGTGGGCTTCACCACTGACGGAGCACCAACAATGCAAAATATTGGGAAAATAATTGCCCCAAAGCACCAGCTGTGTTTGGCACATGGCATCCATCTAGCTGCTTTTGGTGTTTTTTACAAGTCAAACCCAGCGGTGCGACCTGAGGAGTATTGTCAGCAATCGTCAATTCAGCAAAATTACTCTTCTTCAGATGACGACGATGAATACGACTCATTTGAAATATATTTGCAAGAACCACAAACTGACAGATTCCATATTAAGCCACTAATAAAAAAATTATGAAGATGTACAAAAGGTCTCCAAAAAAAAATTACGTTTTACAGAAATATGTGAAACAAGACAAAGGAAAAGAATTACAATTAAAACTAGACTGTAAAACGCGGTGGAATACATTGTTTGAAATGTGTCAAAGGTTTTCTGATTTAGAAATGCCATTAAAAAAGCATTGACAGATTTAAAAGAACCAATGATTGCAGAAGATTTGATTTTACTGAAGCAAATAATAAATGTGTTGAATCCAGTAAAAGTTACTGTGGAGGCTCTTTGTCGCCGTGGCATGATGCTTTGCAAGGCAGACGCAGCTCTTTCATTTATGTTAAAGGAGATTTTAAGTATGAAATTTACTTTGAGCTGCGAATTGCATAGCTGTCTCAAAAAGAGAATTGAAGAACGGAGAACAGTGTATTCAACTTTTAAATTTTTTAAAAAAGCATAACTTGAATTCCGATTTGGACCATATATCCGATATGCTTCTCATTAAAAACGAATTAATCAAGCTGATTTCACGTTTTGAAAAAAGATGTACGCCCAACTGTCCCATGATAGAAAATTACATCGAGGACCTTGACCAAAATGCTTCCATAACAAAGAAGTTAAATGAGGCATATAGCTATTTGTTAACAGTTTTACCAACAAGCGTTGATTGCGAAATATATTTTTCCTCAGCCTCGTATATCGGCAATAAAATTAGATCAAGATTATCAGATGAAACTTTGGACGCTTTAATCTTCTTAAGAAGTTCTTAAAATAATAAATTTTTTTCAGTATAACACATAATTTTTTGACTGATATTCATATATTTTTTTTAATGATATACATATGTATGTATGTATGTATTTATTATATGCCTTATTTATTTTATGAAATGTGAATTCTTGTTTTTGTTGCTTTTTATGTTTTTTTGTTTATGTTATTAATTCTTGTATTCAATACAAATAAATGTGAAATTTATAAAAATATTTTTTGTTTCATTACGAAAAATGCTATTCTTCGATAATAAAATATATATCCCGAGGTCCGTAAAATCCCGAAATCCCAAAAATCGGTTTTTAAAAATCCCGAATCCCGGGTTTTGTGAAAATCGATCCCGTTTGACATCACTAACTATAGCCTAAGGATTTCCATCTTATTCATGTTATAAATACTTCTTTTCGAAGATTTCTATTGAAAAAATTTCGTTACAACTTATAAACTATTTCAAAATATTTATACATTGCGGCGCAGTTTCTTAAATCCTTTAGTTGACAGGAAAAAATTCACTGATTACATGTCAGCCTTGATTAGGTAGTTATCCAATGATTAACCGATGAAAACAAAAATCCTTAATGATTTAATTAGTATCAAATGCATTTAAATTTAAGTAAAATTAATTATAAATATACATTGAAATCGAGTGTGGACATACAGTAAGTAACTGGCGGTTACGCATATTTCGCAAATTTTGCCAGTTTTAAATTCACAAGAGGATGGACACAAAAACTTTCTCAATGAATCCTAAAAATATATTACCAATGCCAATCGTAGAATTAATACTATGTATAAATTTAAAAAATGCTACTGTTATCAATAATTTTTCAAAGAATATATGAGGATATCTACTTCCGCTATACCCATATTACTGTATACGAAAAATACTCTCAATATCTTTCACTTTGAAATTATATTTGCTTTAAATGCTCTAAATTTATACCACTAACAATATGGCTAACTTGCCTTTACAATCATCTATTTCTATGATTTGCATTGCTTGATGCAAAAACTGAAGATAAAAAGACTAGACCTGGTGAATAAACACAACACGTACACAACGAAACCCCCCAGCCAACACTAGCAAGAACTTTACTGGTATTTTTTTCATCTTCTGCCAACTTATTTGCAGAATGCACTTGAAAGATTACACAGCACAAAACCAGACTGAAGCATGTTTTTAAACTTAGGAACAGCAAAATAACCAGAAAGTTTTTACTTTGGCAGCAGCGTACTCGTATAATCAACATCATGCAACAAAACAAATCCAAGTTTTTCCACTCGTACTTTACTTTAACGGATGCGGACATATCTTTTTTGTTGCTTCTGTGTTTTCTTTTTTAAATTACGCTTCTGGTTTCAATAAAAGTGATTTTGTTGTTACTGCTGTCATGTTTTCTT
This sequence comes from Linnaemya vulpina, assembly GCA_963675445.1. NCBI lineage: Eukaryota > Metazoa > Arthropoda > Insecta > Diptera > Tachinidae > Linnaemya > Linnaemya vulpina. Next base: position 46,407,800 of record OY776280.1, on the reverse strand, counting down.
TTTATTATTGTTGTTATTTCATGTTGCTTCTTCATATCGTTCGTCTTGGTTTTTGTTTTTATGAGCCGTATTGTTACTCGTTTTTATGTTCATCCCAGCATATATTGACAGTTCAAGGACCAGCAGAGCAGCAGAACACCAAATAAAAAATTGTACTGAAGACAACATACTCATGAACAAAACGTTAAGTTAAGCCAACTTTAAAAACGTTAATTTAACGATTAAAAAGCAACGTATACGTTCACAACAGTTTGAAGAAGAAAGCTCGCCATAAAAAATAAAAGAAGAAAAAACAGAAGCTGCTGTCTGTTTACTAGAAGGTGGCAGCAATTATGTACATACATATATCTACATTTTTTCCATTTTTCAAAGCAGGTAACGAACGAAAGGCTTTTCATGATTTTTATAATTACAGATATCACTTACAAGCACCGATGCTAATGACGGAAATTTGAAAGCTTGGATTCTTCGATTTGGAGTGAGATACTCTATCGCAGAGTATTTAAAAAAAATCATATTAATATTAGGAAAGCTTCACTCTCAAAAAGTATTGTTTATACGAACATGGGGCTACCTTACCAACAAAGTGTATACGCTTGTAGTGTTTGGGTTTAAACTTTAAAGCATTATTTTCTAATATATGAAATAAATGTCTTTAGTTATTCTAAGAAATGTTGGGTAAAGGTTCCCTGATAACCTGCATTAGTCCCAGTGAAATGCGCATAGGAACTAGCTAAAACCCCTCAACAAATCACTTTGAATTTTTTAATAAAATTAAAAAGAAATAGCACATAATTAAAATTAAAGTTAAAAAAACCCCAAAATATATACTAATAAAATGTATTGACTTTTCTTTTCTGCAACAGAAAGCATTCACTTTTTTTAAATATACATACATACATATAAAAGAAAATTAGCAGATGAATTTCGTAAAACCATCAACTCAAACCATCAAAATTTATAAGTCCGGACATGCTTTAATATAAACATATAGATATGTATATATACAGTGCTGTCTGGGTGGAGTGAACTAATTTTTGCAGAGCAATTTCATAATACCCAGGTTGTTCACTATATCAAGGTTGCTATTTTTTTAATTAAAATAAGCTAATTTATTTATATTTAAACACATTTATTGTTCATAAATTTTAGTTTTTTGTTTAAGTTTAAGTTTAGAAATGAAATTTGTAATAGTTGTTTGTTTCTTTGATTTGTTCACCGATATTTGCACTGCTTCCTTGCGAAGGCAATGTAACGCTTGAACATTTCCGCAATTTGTAGTATTGGCCTCAGCCCATTCGATACCTTTAGCGAACATTTTAATGGCTACAGCCGCTGATATCGGATTTGTGTTTGCTGGCGTTTCGCCATTTTCTCCGTCATCTGATATGGCAACTGTTTTAATATTTCCATTTTCATGCAATAATTAAACAAACAAATCAACCAACTGTGACACACGAACTTCACTGAATATGCGCGCACGCTTAAATGAATTCACACTGAGTGCCCATACTGAATAGTATCCGTACGTATTTATGTGTATGTATATGTGAATACTCTAAAAGAATCGTCACTTTACCGTTATTTAGTGGTTTCTCTTAAATCCTATATTCTTTCTCGATGTTTTTCTCTTTAAGCTATTTTAAAACCTCCCTTAAATTATGTTCACTCTATAGAGTCTCATGATTGTTCACTCTATAGAGTAGTCCCTGTAAATATTTTGGTGTTCACTCTAACGCGGTGTTCATAGCATCGGGGGTTTACTCCACCCAGACAGCACTGTATATATATATATATATATATATATATATATATATATATATATACATATATATATATATATATATATATATATATATTGTTTAAATTTAAAAGTGTTAATTCGCTTAAATTATGCTTAGAGATATGCAAAATATTGTACCATAGAGAAATCTCAATAACAGAATTAATGATCATGCAGTTGAAGAAGTAATTTATTTCTTGATCTCGGAATTCATATAAAAATATAAAATATCAATCTTCCATCGCACCGAAGCCGCCTACTGTTCCTACTGGAAAAAGTTAAAGAACATATTTATTTCAAATGTAATGAACAGTAACACTGTCTGCGATCTTTTTAAATTTATGATTTATTTATTTTCGTTCGAACTGTGCTAGCATCTATCAATTTTGTCGAATATGTACTAAATTCAACATTTCTTGCTTTTCCATTATTATCTGGATATTTTCAAAAGAAAGATTATGAATTTTTTTTTTTTTTGAGTTGTTACTCCTAGATATATAAATTATATAAATCTGAATTTATGTAGATAATTAAGTTTGATGTTAGTAGCATAAAAACGTTTATTTAAATTAATTTAAACTGAGTAGTTCGTTTTTTATTTGAAACATTATTCAATGAAACATTCAGGGCCATTATCTGCAAATTAAGCATTAAACACAACAACGACAGCAAGCTACACGAACACCGACTACAAAAGCCGTTGGCTACAATCGTTGCCTCGAAGTCAGCTACTTAATTATTTTTAAAACGACACCACCAAATCAATAACCATAAGTTGTTGAGTCAATAACCATGAGTTGCGCCGCTTTCATATATGTTATACTCTTAAATAGTGTTATAGCAATAAACTATATTTAAAGTCAACAATATATAAGAAGAAATCATTTCATTAGCTTGGAAATAAAATTTGTTATTTCTTTTTGTGAAATAAAACAATATATTTTTAAGTTTACAATAATTGAATTTATTTATATTATACTTTCAACATTGCATCTACTCATTGTCACTCACCAAAATAGAAATTATTTTGGCTACAGCTACAACGGTGGTGGGTACTCGTGTGGCTGTGTCGTCCCTAAAATTCATTACATTTCAATGCGTGTATTCTAATTTTGACAGGTTGTAGCTCGTAGCCTGCTGTCGTTGTTGTGTTTAATACCTTAGCTGCAGTCTTCAACGCTAATGGTACTTTCGTTCACGTACACTTCAAAGTCTTCGTTGGCTAAGGAATGACTTTCCCTTTCAGAAAAATTTATCTCAATAAGCGAGCCAATCAAAATTTCAAATAAATGTCAACAATAATTTTTTAAATTTTAAGATATCGCAATATATATTATGGATTTACAGAACTTTAGAAGAAAAACGTCAATGTACTATAATTTTTATAAATAATATCGTCAACCGTCACTTTGTTGCATTTTAAGAAAAAAAAACTTCATCAAAATGACGTAAGATCGTCACAAACCTCAGCCGACAACAATACACTAATACAGATCAGAAAAATTCGATACCATATTCATTACTGAGTGTGGAGTCGAACTCAGAATCTTGGGCTTCGTAGTCTTGTGTTCACTACTTCAGTCAACATCAGAATAAAGCTGAATTAACTCATGGTTTCAGAACGATATTGACGTTGGACAACATTTCTAGTTTTTTGAGAGTATGCTCTGAAGCGATTCACCCACTTCGCGCATTTGTTCTGCAACATCCAGGCTACCATCTAAATAATTTTGTAAACTATGTGTGTGAGTTTTACAATTGGGCAATATCACTATTTATTTAATTTTATTTATAACAATATTCACCAGTTATATATTTTTTAATACAAAACAAATGCTCCGTATTTTATTATATACACACACAATACGAAACAAGTGTGTTGTTATAAATACAAAAGTATAAAACAAGTTCTGTATTTTACTATACATATGTACATATAATATGCTGTGGCATCTGTTCTACTTCACTTAAGAAATTAAACTTTCTGGCAGCACAGTTGCAATGTTTGGGAACGTGAATTAAAATTAAAC
>OY776280.1:46343987-46396487 GCA_963675445.1 Linnaemya vulpina | reverse complement strand
ATTTAATGACGGTTTGTAAAATAAAACTGAATAAAATGTGAAGTTACTCAGATTAGATTTAAATACTGTTGTCTCAACGAGGCAACTCACTTGGGTCCTTTGATTCGGTTCCTTTTTCATTCCCGGAGGATTCCGTCCGCTACGTCAAATCATCCTGTGCTCCTTAAGAAGGATGGTATTTTCAAAAATCCTATATTCGCCAGGATGTCTAAGAGTGGCAGAATATTAAATTCCAGCGCAGTTACCCTTTCGCTAGTCAGAAAAAAAACACTGCAGATGGGCCACTCTTTAGTCCTCCTTTTTACAATTACAGTTTTGCAATAGTTGTTATACACCAGACCCGTCACCAGTTGACCTAGTTGGACCTTGCCAAAGTTGAGACGGTAGCGTGTTGTCCTGCATCATAGCATGGCAAACTGCATCTTGTCACCAGGCAATTATTCACTCTTTTAGTTAAGCTAGATTAAACGATTAGTATTGAATTAAAAATTTGCAATGCGATAAGGGAATGGCGAAGATCATTGAATCATCACAAACCGAATATCCCGACACCCATACAACTGCCACGCTCTAATGTCTCGCTATCTCATTGATAGACAGCCGGCATTCGATCTCAGATGCCAATTTCTCTATTGTTTTAAAAAGTACTTCTATTGAATTTGTTAATAAAATTAGATGCCTTGGTGCTATCATTGATTTAGAGTGCACTCGGGAAAACGTCAACTAATTAAAACTGCGGGTGTTCATGTTTAACAAATTGTTCTCGTTTATGAATGTAAAATTTTTTTTTTTAAACATATTGATAGTGTGCTTTAAAACGTTGTCATTGACTATAAACTTAAACCAAACATAAACAAATCCAACAAGTAAAAGTGCTATATTCGGCTGTGCCGAATCTTATATACCCTTCACTAAAGTACGTCTGCTTTCTAACTTATAAAATAGTTTCGGTTAGCAAAAAATAAAAACAACTTCAGTTGCGTTTTTGGTTACTTAAAAAAAATATTCCAAATTTCCCACCCTTGGAAAAGAAATTTTAATTTTTCAATTTTTTTTAGCAATAGAAGTCCTCACAATGTGTAAAGCGGTTTTATTTAAGCCAAAGTAAAAATTTTTAACCATTTTGGTAACGTTCATGTTTTACAAAATATTGCAGTATCCAACCCTGGAATCAAAATTTTTATATTTTTTTAATTTTTAATACCAATTTTGTTTTGCCGAAATAAAAAATAATTTTAACTTAGAAAAAAACTACATTAATTGATTTTTGGTTATGTATTGTATAAAAAAATTTTAAATTTCGGAACCCTGGATGGGAACTTTAAATTTTTTAATTTATTTTTAATCGATGCAAATCTTAATGATACCAAAAATGGTTTTATTTAAGAAAAACTTAAAATGTTTAAACATTTTAGTTACTATATGTACAATAATACAGGGAATGCACCAAAAAAAAAATTTAATTTCCCATCCCTGGATGGGAAAACTTAAAACTTTTTTTTTAAGTTTTAAATGGACAACTGAGGAGTCCCAAGGCCAGAAATAGGTTCAATTTTCAAATAAGCAAAAAAATAATCGGTTTTTGGTGTTAATTTTGCGTCGAGAAATAGGTGTAAGCTTCCCAACTCTGGAACCGTCCTTCCGATTTTTCTATATTCATAAGGATCCGAAATATATATACTTTATGGGGTCGCATATTGATATCGCAGAAATTACACACGGAATGACAAACCTAAATATACCCTTTCACATTTTTGTGAAGGGTATAAAAAAGGTTTTTAATTTCACATACATTCATAAAATAAATGTGTGTGTGCAAAAATCTGTGTATTTTAACTGTTGCTAAATTTAAAATTTTTTTTATTTAAAGTTGAAGTTTTAGAGCTTTGTGGTTTGGTTGACTTTTTATAGTAGACAATGTTAAAAAATAAGGGTTGACGTTTTGGAATGTTGACGTTTTCCCGAGCGCACTGTATTTATTTATTTAATAATTTATCTATGGATTATTCCTTACAGACAATATCACAATTATACATTATTATATATTAACAAAATAATTACAATTAAACCAAATTACATATATACAACAACTATTAGGAGTTTAGGAAAACAATTAAAGAATTATTTACCACATTTGGTAAATGCATTTCAGTAAATGCATATAAACGATTAAATATGTTACACAATCTTCTAAGAGGGTTAGCATCAGCATAATTGGTACTACAAAACTGTACAGATAACGGAATAAAATTGCGGGATGATCGTAGAGGTATGTTGAAAAGTATCTCACTAATCAAAAATCCGGCACAGATATTATGTATATCTGCGTACTTTTGCAGTAGCAAATACTCATTAACTATTTTTGGGAGAGTAAGACCAATTTTACTCTGTCGGCTGAAAATATCTCAAAAAGTATGCAGACAGCATCCAGTGAAAATAGCTGATGGGTGTGTAAACAATTGAACTAAAAAAAGCAAAAGATTTTAGCAGAAGTGAATTCTCGCGGTAAATTCAAAAATTATTAATTAAAGTGAAGCTTAAAAAGTGTTGTAAATTAAAAAACTTGTTTATTACACTGTTATTATTTTGGTAAGTTCGATTTCTTCTTAGTTTTAAGTTTTATTTGTAGGATTTTTTATAAAACTTATTTTGCTTACATTGCCCAACATAGCGTCAGCTTAACAATGGATGACCTGCTTCGGGAGGAAAGAATGGTGAACCCTGAATACTGTTTGGATAGTGAAATGGAGGTCAACTCAAATAACTACAGCGTATCTGAACGCCCGAATTCTTCGCAAGTTGGCTATTTATTATTTCATCAATTATTTTTTATTTACTTATGTATGTATATTTTACAGAAAATCTGGATATAACGGCTTCATGCTTTAAGCGAAGGAAAACGTCTTTACAAGAGTACGTGGAAAATGCAGAGAAATGCGGAGATCTCCAAACTATAATAAGTTATTATAGAGGAGCAGAGGACGGCAAGGGCAGAAGAAAGGAAGCAAATTATGGCAGAAAAATAGCATTAATGGAATCATTGGTTCTGCTCTTAAAAGAATAGTGAGTACTTTTGTTGTTTCAGTTTAATGAATATATGTAAGTAAATTATTCTATTTTATTTTATTTTTTCTTTACAGCGACCAATAAAATCGAAATACAAATAATGCCTAAATGGCACCAAAGCCAATTACAAAATGTATACACTTAACAAATACATAAAAAATAAAAATTTAAATACATACATATTTATATATTGAAATAAAAATTTTCCTTAAAAATAATGAAATGAGTTTTTAGTTATCTGACGGAATTTGCATTGTTTGGCAAATCTCATCTCGCACACTATTTCCACGAGAATCCTCTTCGCCTCTTCAATTGCAAAGTTTGTCCCACAAAGTTCTACTGATTCCATTGGTTCTGCCATCTCCAATCCACTTAAATCACGGTGATACTGTATATTTGGACGTTTCTAGCATAAAGTGAAATGTTTTGTTTATTATAAATGTTAAAAATCAACACAATTCTAACTGCTTAGCTCTGGCATTGTTAAATTTCAATTTTTATTTTCATTTCACAAAAATTATTTTATTTAAACAGTAAATAGAAACAGCTGTTCAAACTAGTTGCAAAATCTTGTAAGAAGAAATTTCTCCAGTAACATTTTGCAAGTTCTCTAACTTTCAAATGTCAAAAAATTTTCTTTCTGGCTCTCTCGTTGCAAGAGATTTGGAGTACGCCGACAACATTTTGCAAGATTTTACAACATTTTACACAAAATGATGCAAAATATGTGTATGCAGACAGACCTATTACCAGTAAATACATTGAAAATGAATGAAACATTGAGCGTTGTTCTCCGACTTTTTAGAGTAGGAAGTTTTATGAGAACAAGACAGGCCGTGTATGAAGGCAAGTTAAGCGGGTTGAAATGTAATCCCCGAAGACAAAAGAGGAATAACTGCTTCTGTACTGATTCAATTGCATTCGAGTACGTTTGATAAATGGGATCCCAAATTTTCGATCCATATTCTAGAATTGGCCGAACAAGCTACATAAATAATGTTTTAGTAATATACCGGTCATTAAATTCTTTTGCCCAGCGTTTTATAAAGCCAAGTTTACTCCTAGCCTTATTTATCATAAACGTCACGTGTGAATTGAGATCCAAGAAATTTTCCACTGTATCAACTTGATAGTCTCCCAGAAAATAATAAACGTTAAACGGATTATTTCTTGCATATCGCATTAGCTTGCATTTATTAAAATTAAGTTCCATTAGATTTGTTTCACATTTTTTATTTATTTTATTTAATTTATTATTGAAAAGGACAGTTTGTGTTCTATGCGACAAATAGGAATATATCCAATTTACGCTAAGATCTGTAAAACCTATTATTTGCAGTTTCTTTATAGGAAGTAAATGGTTTACTTTATCGAATATTTTGCTGAAATCTGTATAGATAACATCTGTTTGATTCTTTATGAAAAAGCCACGATTGATAAGTTGTAGGTTGAAGGAGGTTTGTTGTCGTAGAGCATCCTTTTTTAAATCCATGTTGGTAAGGAGAAATTATATTTGAAACTTGATAAACTAATTGTTGCGATATCAGCATTATATAATATATATATATATATATATATATATATATATATATATATATATATAACACTGAGTTTTGCAATGGCACGGTAATTTTCAATATCTGATTTACTGCCAAATTTAAACAATGGGATAATAAACGATTCTTTCCATATTTTTGGAAAGTATGCATATTTAATGGATGTGTTAAATAAAAGAGTTAAAGAAACAGCGAAAGCATCTGCGCATATAATTAAAATGCAGCTGGGAATTTTGTCAGAACCATATTTATACGACATTTTCAGTCTTTTTAGACCCTTCGCAACAGTGTAGACATCAAGAAATGGTAATGTTATAGTTTGGTATTCAGGTACAGGATAAGGGTAGTTTATTGAATCATTATTCAATACCTCAGCCATTTGCACATCAGGGATTTAAGCTTGCCAGACACTACATCTATCTTGAAGTCTAAATAAGATCTTATGTTGAAGTTGCCCACGTAGAAACTCTGAGAAAATCTAGGTTAGTTTAGTTTAGTTTATTCAGTAGTATTAAAAAGACTTTTGCAATCAATTACATCTTGAATTATATAATTTTACAAACGAATGAATTTTTAATTACATTAAAACAAAAATTAAAATTTACAAAAAAACAAATAAAACAAAATTTTAAATATACATATGTTTAATTACTTGAAAATATTATATGCTAAATTTGACAAAATTTGATATTTTTTTCTATAACTATTGATATTTTGCTCGTTTTTTATATCCCTTGGAAGATTGTTATACAATTGCAATCCCTTATAAAATAGATTTCTCTGCATTGCTGTTGTATTTACCCTCTCAATTATGAAGTTGTTGGTATTTCTTAAGCTATATGGCTGTACTTCTCCTACGTACGATATTTGTTCTATTAAATATTCTGGTGCTTCACCTCTTTTTATTTTTTGGATAAAAATTAATGTGTTAAACACTATTCTCTGCTTTACATTCAACCATTTCACTACTTGTAGCATAAAGTTAATACTTGTGTATCTGTTGCATTTCAAGATAGATCGCATTGCTTTATTTTGAAGCTTCTGCAGGCGCTCGATTTGTTGTGTAGTGGAGCATGAATATAGAATTGTGGAACAATATTCGAAATGCGGTTTAATTATCGTATTATAGATATTTATTGCCGTAGTGGTGGATACTTGTTTCCTTATTCTTTAAAAAAAAAATAATTTTTTTACAAACCTTTTTACACACATAGTCCAAGTGCGGTTTAAATTTAAGTTCTTTGTCAATTACTAATCCCAAATATTTGATTTCGTTTACCTTTTCAATTGTTTGATTGTTTATTTTAAAAATCATGTCACTTTCTGTCTTTATTTCCATTAGTTTTGTTTTGTTCTCATTTAATTTAAGTTTATTCATATTTATCCATGAATTTACATTTTCCATATCCTCCCTTAAGTCAACATAACATTTTTGATAGGTTTCTCCTTCAGTAAAAACTAGCGTGTCATCTGCATACATAATTGCTTTACATTTTTCCAAAACATTTGGTAGATCATTAATATATATTATAAACAGTAAGGCTCCCAATATTGACCCTTGAGGCACTCCATATTCATTGATTAATGATTTTGACTGCACTGTATTCACCTTAGTAATCTGTTTCCTTTCAGTGAGGTATGTTTGAAAAAATTTTAGTTCGATATCTCTAATACCGTAACTATACAGTTTTTGGAGAAGAATTTCTCTATCTATTGTTTCAAACGCTCTCTTGAAATCAAGGAACAAGGCAACTATTTTTTTATGACTATAATTTTTTTCCACTTGTCTACTACAAATTAACTGCCGTTTCGCATGAAAAATTTTTTCTAAATCCCGACTGGTATTTAGACAGTAAATTTTCGGTTTCCAAATACTGTTCTAGTTGTTCTTTATCTACTTTCTCTATAAGTTTCTCACATGTTTTTAACGCATTAATTGGTCGAAACTCCTCACATTTCTTTGTCTTTGCAATTTTTTCAACTGGAGAAATCATAGTTGTTTTCCAGTTTTCGGGAAATACACCTGTTTCTAGTGATTTGTTTATTATGTCAAGTGTCAATCTTCCTAAAACGATCCAATTGTCAAGTATTATTTTGCTGTTTACTTTGTCAAAATCCGGCTTACTTTTTAGGTTTTTACATATTATTTTTAAATCTAATAGAGATATTAGTCGGAATTTAAAATGGGAGCTTATCACAGGTAAATTGGGGACATATTGCACATTATTTATCTTAGATCTTATTGCGGTTATGCTGTCAATGAAATATTTGTTGAATTTTTCGGCTATATCGTAGTTATTCTTATATTCTACATCATTAAATATCACAGATTCGATTGCACTCTTTGGTTTTCTTAGTATCAAATTTTTTATCAGTCTCCACATTTCTTTCTGATCTTTGGCAGAACTTATTTTATTGTTGATAAATTTATTTTTCTCATTTTGGATCCTTACTTTGTAAATATTTCGTACTTCTTTGTATTGTGTCCATGCTTCATTAGTATTTGTAAATTTTGCTATTTGATATTTATTAATTTTTATTTGGTTTAGTCTATTTATTTCTTCATTAAACCATCTACATTCCATATCTTCTCTTATAGTTCGCTTTATACTTAATTTTTTTAGGGCATTTAATAAGCATTCGTCGAGGATGTTAACTTTATCATTGATGTCAAAGTCTCTCTGTATTTGAAAAATCCCTTGAATTTCCGTTTTAAATTTTTGTTTGTCATATTTAAAAGTTTCAATCACCTTGGTTATGCTACTTTTCATGTGCGTATTATTTTCTATTACTAAATCTATAGCTTCATGGTCCGATATTTTATTAGAAATTTTTACACTTGCTGATATATTTCTATTATTAGTTATTATATAATCAATTGTGGTTTTTGAAGTATTCGTTGTTCTTGTGAAATCTTCTATGACTTGTTTTAATCCGTTATCGTCTAAAAGGCATTTAATTTTTTTTTTATAAAAACTTTGTTTAGTCCAATCTATGTTTACGTCACCCGCAATATGATGTCTTCACTTAGTTCACAAACTCTTTCTAAGGTTTCTTCAAAGGCTTCTAAAAATTCATATTCAGCACTACTTGGAGACCTGTATACTGCAGCTATAATAAAATTATTGTTTTCTTTCTGTGCCATGAAAGCTGATTTCCAATTTTTTGATTGAACAACATTTTCGGCTATTTGTCTAACATTCCAAGTATTTTAAAATAAATGGTTACGCCTCCCGTTCTATTTGAATTCGAGAAGGTATTATATTGGTTGTATCCACTTAAAAATGTTTCTGCTTCACCGACTTCCTTCGTTAAATGAGTTTCTGACAATATAATGATTTCAGGATTATTTATTTTTGTTATAATTTCTAGCTGGTTGAAGTTATTCAGTAAACCTTGTATGTTTGTATATACATTATATCATTCTTACATTCATTTGCTTTATGGTTAAAACCGTTGCATTTGAAACATTGTATTATATCAGTTCCCTCATTTCTCCCAACCAATATTTACTTTTTGAGCTTTCATCAGATTTGTGTATGAGTCTTTATTTTTAATATTGTATTGTATATAACTCGGCCATTTCTTTTATATTCATGTAATTTTAGTACTTCTATTTCACTTTCGTATAAAATTTCATTCTGCTTCTTTAGTTTTTCAACAACCTCCTTTTCATTGAACTTAAATGTGATTCCTGTAATGTTAACCTTCATTGATTTCTGTTTTGGAACTTTGATTTCATATGAATCACTAATCTCGTTCTGAAGCACCACTTTAATTTTTTCTCTTTCTTCTTCATTTCTACTTTGTATAACAATAGATCAATTTTTTCTTTTTTCTACGCTTACAATTTTAAGGTTTGATGGGTTAACTTTCTTATTTAAATCTTCTTTTGTTTTTAAAACGTTTTGTTTCTCTTTAGACTTGGCGATTATTGGATTTTGCTTGTTTTCATCTGGCATCACCACTTTATTTTTCAGGACTTCGGAAAATGATAGCTTATTTGGCTGTTCTTTATTTTCTTCAATTGTCTTTTTAATTTCTTCGCACATTTTTCTGTTGTTTTTTTCAATTATGTTGCCAATTTCTTCGTTACTTTTTTGCTAATTTTTTATGCCGTATACTATTTTTAATTCTTTTACATTGAAATCACAGGATTTTTGGGCTTCATCGAGTTTTTTTATTCCTTCATCGTATCTCTTTTCTATTGCTTCCAGTAACTTTTTTATTTCAAATTCATTTTGTTTTAGTGCCATTCCAAACTCTCCTTTATATTCATCTAAATTGTTGCTATTTCTCTTAACAATGTCGTGAACATCATTAAGAGCCAAATCCAGGTTATGTATGTATTGGAGGCAACCATCACATGCAAATCTTATAAAGCCGCCAGAATCGAGAATCCCTCATGAATATTGATCGAGTCCTGAACATTTTTTGGAACTGCAGAGTTGAACTTTTCCTAAAAAAGAACCCCGGTTTGTTTCAGACCCAAGCATGTAGTTTACATTTTGAGACAAGGTTGTAATCTAGTAAATTTTCCTTTAAAAACATCAGCAAGACGCATTGAAAAAACTTTTTTAAAACTTTCGCAAAATTGAGGCTTAAAATACGTATGTTCCTACATATGTAAGTATGGAAAGTTCTGCTATATAAATGATCACCTGATTTTTTGGCGTCCGCACGATATGTAGAGAAGACAAACATGCAATAATATTCCTATTATAGGAAACCCACTCAATCACTCTTCTCCCTGGAAAAAGGACATTGAGATCTAACCGGGAGGCCAACGCGTATTTATCTGGGTGTTGATTTTATGCCTGTTTCATGCAAATCAGTGTCTGATCAGCCGCAGGCATATTAAGCATTGCCATGGTCATATTCAATGACGAATCATGGCTTCAGCTTAAAGATAATTACATCCGGTGTGCTGGGTAACATAACTGACATACTGTGATGTGAGTCGATGTTACGAAATTATACTACAAAGTTGTTGGAATTTTCTCTTGGTGTAACATTGAACAGAAATTCTTTTGTCAGCCTTATATACAACACAAAGGTCGAGTAGGGCTGTTGGAAGGTAATAAACTCAGTTCGATGAGTCGTGACTTAAAATAGATTCCACGTGTTCTGTGGCATCTTTTCATAAGGCCGTTCGCTTACCGTTCGCAAGTGAGTTATACCAATCGTATGCATTAGTTCAGCGAACACTAAGACTCAAATTGCCTGTCGCTATCAAATGTTATTTACTGTAGGATTCCAATGGGTCACTACGGCCTTTGCAACCGTTTCAGCAGACATTTCAGGTACTGGTATGGTCTTTGGGCATCTTGTAAATCTGTTAATTTGTCGTTACCCCTTCACTTCACACCAAGGGAATGGGTCGATTATTTCAACGTTCATATGCGAAACCCGTAAGTGAAGAGGCTCGATTGTATGTGACGTTGTATATTTGTATTTAGGAGAGTATTGTAACAATGTTTTGACCATGTTGGCAACATCTTTCTTCATACCAGCACTGCAAAAACTTTTTTTAGAAACCGAAGTAATACACACACTGCACATGTGATATAAGAGCTGTATATCTACAATCCGCGTTACATACACCTACCGCATATAATATACACATTGCCTACAAAACCAGATTTATGCACATATCACGATACACACACTACCTGACATACACACAGAGTATGATACACAAGTTGTAGAAGCAAAACAATAAACATCACATAATTCATTGGGCTAACCAGCAATTGAAAGACTTCTCATTCGCTTGGTATTTTAGTCTGCATAAGTGACAAAGTTTTAACCACAATTGGGAGGAATGAGAAAATTTGTTTTTTCAAACACAGAAAAAAGTTTGAAAATCATAGAGGTTGTGTTTTTTAGATCTTAGATTTTCGGCCCTATGCTACCCGAAAATACAAGTATTGTTTCTCAATTGTATTTGTAAAATTTTTTATAAAAATATCAAAAACGACTTAGTGATTTTTTTCGATCATCTTGGATAGATTTTAACCATTTTCGGCCAGATCCTTCCCTGTCACTCACATTCAACTTTGCTTTTAGCTAGGGACCTACGCTACCCGAAAATACAAGTCCTATTTCTGAATTGTATTTGTGAATTTTTTTTATAAAAACGGCCTTCTTTCAATGCGTATTCTTTGCGATCAAAGTAAAAGCTAGTAAAAATAAAAAACGTCTATCTTATTTATTTTTAGTTTTAAATAGGATTGAATGGAACTATTTCTTTTAATATTAGAGGCGAACTTTGTTTTTTTTGCGTTTATATTTGCAGGATTTTTTAATTCAATTTATTATTGGTACTAATTAAAATACTTTTCTTTTATATACATATGAACATTTATTTGTATACATTCACATATTTACATTATATTTAATGACATTTTATTAAATCGTACGAAGTTAATACATTTTTTAAAAATACATTATTGTCTCTTTCATTTTTCATATAATTTGGCAAACGATTAAAAAGCAGAAGGCCTTTGTAAAATAATGATCTATGCATCAATGTTGTCGAAACCCTTTGTAAACGAAAATAATCCGTATTTCTAAGGTTATACGGCTGGAAGTCAACTACATATCTTATTTGTTAACGAAGATATTCTGGGTTATCACCTTGCTTAATCATTCTAATAAATTTAGAGTATTGAATTCTAGTCTCTGTTTGATGGTTAACTATTTTAAATTATTTAGCATTGTATTTATACTTGTATACTGATGGCAGTTCAAAACTATTTTCATAGCTTTATTTTGTAGTTTTTGCATTCTTGCTAGTTGGTTTGCGTTGGTGTAGGTATATAAAAATTTGTGTGTGAAGATAAATTTAAATTTCACTAGCCGAGACACGAACCAAAATTTGTACCAAACCTGTTCTGCAGTTAGCAAAATCCAGGAATTGGAACAGTCAGTGTGCAGAATACATGACCCAAATGATGGCCCAGAAAGTCCTTTATATAGCAGAAAAGGTCTGATGTCTGAAATAATTTTAGAACTTTAATAATATAAATTTAAAAAAAATTCTCTTGAAAAGTGTGCTTGGATTAGTGGCCATTGTGAGGAAATGGGAAATACTACCAATATGCCACTATATACAAATGATGGTCCAGAGAGCCCTTTACATAGCGAAAAAGGTCTCATGTCTGAAATAATTTTGGAATTCGACTAATACCAACTTTAAAATTTTGTTTCTCTAGACGATCAGTGGCTACTGCGGGGAAATGGGAAATACTACCAATATGCCACTATATACAAATGATGGTCCAGAGAGCCCTTTATATAGCAGAAAAGGTCTGATGTCTGAAATAATTTTGGAATTCGAGTAATACCAGTTTTAAAATTTTGTTTCTCGATAGGACCAGTGGCCACTGTGGGGAAATGGGAAATACTACCAATATGCCACTATATACAAATGATGGCCCAGATAGTCCTTTAATAGCAGAAAAGGTCTGATGTCTGAAATAATTTTGGAACTTTAATAATATAATTTAAAAAAAAATTCTCTTGAAAAGTGTGCTTGGCAGGATTAGTGGCCATTGTGGGGAAATGGGAAATTCTACCAATATGCCACTATATACAAATGATGGTACAGAGAGCCCTTTATATAGCAAAAAAGGTCTCATGTCTGAAATTATTTTGGAATTCGAGTAATACCAGTTTTAAAATTTTGTTTCTCTAGAGGATCCGTGGCCACTGTGGGGAAATGGGAAATACTACCAATAGGCCACTATATACAAATGATAGCCCAGAGATCCCTTTATATAGCGGAGAAAATCTGATGTCTGAAATAATTTTGGAATTCGAGTAATACCTAATACATAATCATTTTGTTAAGGAACACTTGCGTCAAATTCAAATCAGTTCGTGGTCTGGTTACTATCACCCCCACTATAAGGAGCTCAATAAGAATCTTATAGCACCTATTTATCCCACAAACATCAGTAAATACCAAATTAAAATTTTCTCTCGACTACATCTTGGTCTCTATTACCCCACATTCTCCGAGATGAACCATCTCCAGAATGTACCAGTTGCGGAAGAATCATCACAATCAACCATATCTTAGTTGACTGTCCACATTACCAACCCGAAAGGCGATCGATTTTTGGATCTACCAATTTATTAGAGTTTCCTACCGTAGACAACATTCGTAAAGTTTTTGATTTTTTTAACAGAACTGGAATTTTTATCTAATGCAAAGCCAATTTTTATTTAAATATTTTAATTAGAACCTTACAGTGTATATATAAACATATATTTTAGTAACACCCAGAGCTGATAGCCTAGTTGACAATGCTCCTTATATTTATTATATATAAATTATTATTATAATTTATATATATAAATTATTATTATAATTTAGTTATTAATCTAATGAATAATAATAATAATAATATATATATATATATATATATATATATATATATACAAATATAAGTATATATATATATATATATATATATATATATATATACATATATATATATATACAAATATAAGTATATATATATATATATATATATATATATATATATATATACACATATATATATATATAAGTATATATATATATATATATATATATATATATATATATATATATACACATATATATATATATATATATATATATATATATATATACAAATATAAGTATATATATAAAAATATATATACATATATATATATATATATATATATATATATATATATATATACATATATACACATATATATGTATATATATATATATATATATATACATATATACACATATATATGTATATATATATATATATATATATATATATATACATATATATATACATATATATATATATATATATATATATATATATATATACATATATATACATATATATACATATATATATATATATATATATATATATAAATATACATATAGATACATATATATATATATATATATATATATATACATATATATACATATATATATATATATATATATATATATATATATACATATATATACATATATATATATATATATATATATATATATATACATATATATACATATATATATATATATATATATATATATATATATACATATATATATATATATATATATATATATACATATATATACATATATATATATATATATATATATATATATATATATACATATATATACATATATATATATACATTCTTTTTTTTTTTTTTTTTTTTTTTGACACACATGCCTCTAAGGAACTTTCTTCTATATCTATTTCATATTTTCCACATTATGAGTTATGATATTATTACTCGATTTGAAAATATGTATAACTAAGTATGTATATAACTTTTTTCTGTTAGCAAATGTTTGGGTTACTTAGAAGTGCAACATTTGGTTGACTTTGCACATATTCCCTGCCTCCCTGACTGGCTAGCTAGCTAGCAACAAGACATGTTGGAAATACAAAGCCTAAAAAAATTATTGTATGCAACAGGAATTACACTATACTAAAGCAGGAAGACAACTTTCGCTCAATTATTAAGACGTGAAGCTAAAACAGAGTCTGACAAAAACACAGCCGAAGGAAAGAAAACAAGAACCGACACTCAAAAAATATAAAAACTTGGAAGCAAAGGAAACAAAAATTAAAAAAACTTACCTATAAGACTTACGAATAATACCAAAATTAAGCACCAGTGGAATTGCAATACTCATGGATTTTTAATATATAGCACCCAGTTCTTTTTTACGTATTATTACACACTTTTTGGGTTTGAATGGAAAGCACTACCATATATTTGATATTATTTTGCTTTTTTATAACGTTGGTAAGAAGTGTAGATAAAGCGGCAGTGCTAAAAATATTTTTTATGCAGTTTTAAATTTATCCCGCAAATAATGATGTCAAACTTTTCACATATCATTTATACTTATTACAATAGATTTTTATATATTTCATTTCTTTTTTTTAATTTAAGAACTTTTGGTACCCATTGTTAACTTTATTTCATTCTTTCCTTTTGTGCTCACTTTTTGACACTGAAAAATTATACACACGACTGTGGTATAGCAGATGAGAAGTAATTAATAAAAAGTATGGCAAGTAAAACACCACATAAT
Organism: Linnaemya vulpina; assembly: GCA_963675445.1. NCBI lineage: Eukaryota > Metazoa > Arthropoda > Insecta > Diptera > Tachinidae > Linnaemya > Linnaemya vulpina. The sequence goes on along the minus strand of OY776280.1, from coordinate 46,381,733 downwards.
ATACATACTTTTAATGCACCAATTTTATATTTTGCATCTTATAAATCCATAGCTCAATATATTCTTTATAAACGAATTTGTATTTTTATCATTTGTAAGGAATTTATTACTTAAACACCATCGTATATATCTTTTTAAATCTATTTATCATATGACTGAATCTGTATACCCTTCTCTTTTAAATAGACTGCATGCGCGTATAATTCGTTCATAGCTTTTGCAAGGAAAGCAGAAAAACTTATGAACAAGAAAGAGAGACATGATAAAAATCAACGAAAATGGGAATCAGCAAAAATCGACATGGCCTGCCCATGTTAACAAATAATGTAAAAACGCCACATTACGAACAATAGCAGTATTACCAGGAGTATTAAAATCATGTCGTGGTGAAAAACACAAGATCAGGTTTTCTTACGTGTGTATCAAGATTTTATGCCTTGCTAATATCGTTGTCAATCAAAATGGGTGCTCTTTAAAACAGTTTGTGCAAAAAATTTCAAAATCTTTGCGTTTTTTAATCAGTTGTGGCACCAAAAGAAATTCAACACGGTGTTTTATCCAGTATGACATAAAACTTTGTACCCATGATATACAATTGTTTTAATGATATTGCAGCAAACTTTACCTAAGTTGATAGTTCACCTTTACATACATATACTCGAAGAAAACATTTCGGTTTTCATTCGAGTCCTGAGTTTGCTTGTAATTAAGCCCGTTGACATTAACAAACACTACGTTTAAAGAAATAAAACGAATAAAGTCAGCAAAAAGATTGACATTTGCTTATAAGGGTTTCTTCGAATAGCGCAATTTTGAATATTCAATACTTAAATCTTCATTGTGTAATATTGGTATCTTATTTAACTTGACTGAGTTTGAATATTCTTCTGTCAATATAGCTTTGCCTAAAGTACCCAGGAGACGTGCAAAATAAACGAACAAGCGGTAGTATGCGTTAGTGTCGTTTAATTGCTGATTTTTCAGAGATGCACAAAAATCTCATCAATCAGCATTTGTGTTTTGGCTTCGTAGCGTTCGTATGCAAGCATCTTGTCATCGGATGATGATTTGTTCTTATTAACTACCTGTGCAGTTTTGTTGAAATATATTTAATGTTTTACATCTACTGTTTCCTTCGGATATTGCTATATGCTTCTTATTTTACATTCCATATATTTATTTATTTTACATACATACATTTTATTTTTTTATTTTTATGTCCCACACACAAGACATTGTAGTTTTATTAATATGGTTTCTTATTATACATTATAAACTTTTCATATATAAGAAATAATGAACATATATATGAAAAGTTCACAATGTAAATAAGAAACCGTATTAATCAAAAATTTAACAAAAAAAGTATATGTATGCATATGTGTAATATATATTCAAGGTGAAAAATTACAAGAAACATATTTCCTGAATAAAATGTAAAAGAACGACAAAAAACACCCATACTTTGAGGAGTTAGAGGGTTAACATATTCTAGAAAAATGTTCTCCGTAACTTTTTACATAAATTTGCTTAACACATTTTATACCTAAAATGTAAGGATCACATGGATTCTTATGCCGATTAACAATAAGAATGTGTCAGAGCTGGAAAACTTTATTGCCCCCTCAAATTAAATTCAGATGTAAACTTTCAAAACGCCGATACACGTGTCTTTTTGTTTTGTCTCCTCTTTAAAAATTTATAGGTCGGACCTTGTTATTTTGAAAAAAATTAGATATTGTTGTACAGTGTAACTAATGTCATTAGTAAAAGGCGTTTTTAATAAATGAGCTTTAGAATAATTTCCTCGAAATAACTACTTATGTATATAGGTAGTTGAATAATTTGTAATAATTCTTTTTTATATAAAACGATAAAAGAATTATTTCAAAAATCCAAAAATTTATTATATAATCTTAATATACCTTCTTCAATTTAATATGTTCCTTAACTTTACTTTTTGTCTAGTTTTATTCCATGTTTTTGTTTGGTTTTGTTTGTTCATTTTTGATTGAATTTCTATGAATACAGTTTTTTGTTTAAAAATTTTTAATATTAATAGATTTGTTTGAGTTTTGAGGTTATTTTATATTACTATATAAAAGGTTAGCGAAATATCGAAAAATATATATTAATATAAAAAACCTCAAAACTCAAACAAATCTATTAATTATTAAAAGAAAAAAGGTAAAAAAATTAGACACAAGAATAACAATTTTAAATTTATTTTAATATATTTTCGATTTTGAAATCGATTTTAAAATCGATTTCGAAGTCCGATTAATAGATTTTGAAAATCGAAACAAAAAAAGTTTATAGAAAAATCGAAAATCGATTTTTGAGTCCACTTACCATTCCCTACTCCAAGGTTGCATTTGTAATAAGTGTGTTCGTTTACCCCAAAATTTGCACAAAGTTGTACTAGATTTTACTGAAATGCGTTCGTTTACACAAAAATTTGCAAAAGAGAGCACCAGTTGAGAGAGTAAAGTGACAGTTGGTTGACTGAGAGTCTGCAAATTTTTACTGGACAAATTTTTGCCAGTAAAATCCAGTAGAAAAGAAAAACAATTGATTCAATAAAGTAAACAAGCAAACATAAAGTATCAAATTTTTAATAAAAATATTTAAAAGAAGAAAAGCTGAATTGAAAGTGCAGCAAAAAACGAAAATACTTATTTTCAACTTGAAACAAATTAAATAAGTGTGTAATAATCACTTTGTATGTTCCGAAATATTCCAGGAGACCATACAATATCAAGTATTCTTTTTTGGCATCCACGGTAAAATGTTTGTCTTTTAATTGCTTTATTTACATTAATGTGTTAGAGACGAAAAGGCAATATATATATATATATATATATATATATATATATACATATATATATATATATATATATATATATATATATATATATGAATACTTCTTATGGCATATTATTCAGGGTACCGGATATCAAAAATTATATATTGATGTATTGTCGTATGTTATTTAACCGGAAGGGAAACTATAAATTATGTGCCAAAAAAAGTGTAAAAGCTTCCATAGAAGTACTATTAATAAAATATTTCGCTACGAATTTGTAATTATTAAAATACATTATATCAAGTACCAAAAACATTATATGTATACTGGGTAGTCAAAACAACACATATTTTACAACGGTAACGTTTTTAGTGATCAGCTGTCTTGATTAATCTGCAAGTATTTGCAATTTTTCCGTTCGCGTGCTTTTTTGTGCAAGAGACATTCTGGAGAGTAAAATTTTGAAATGACCCAGAATTTACTCAACTACTGGATTTTACTGGAAAAGTAAACAAACGCACCTATTAATAACCGCCGCGCAGTGTTGCACGGATAAAATTCGGCTTAATTTGAAACAAATTAACTCATATGAAATAATTTGATCATATGAAAAATGTATGGGAAATCATGTTGCAAATTAATTCATTTGGGCAAATGAAGTAAAAAACTTTAGTTTTTTAAGCGACTGCTTTTAGATATATAATTATTATTATCAGCATTTGATACACCTTTTTATATTTTATACTAACTTGTCTAGTTCCTAAAATTGAAATAAAACACAATTTTCATTACTGAAATAAATATGCTTTTTATTTATTTTACATTTAATAATAAAAAAAAACTAAAATTGGTTTTAATTTAAGGTTATGTGTCATTTTCTTTTTTATTGATTATTCTTAAGGGGTTTTTAAGAAGTCTTTTCCAATTAGTAAATTGCACCCAAGGCTTTGATAATCCGCCTTCACCAAGATGATCCACCGAAGTAAAAGAAAGGGGTTCCGCATTTCTTGAGACTGCAATACCTTAAACCACGTTTTTTAACTTGTGGCATACACAGCCAGCGAAGTTGGAACCACGCCTGCTTTAAAAATGTAAACTTGTAAATATATTGCAACTCTAATATAAATATAACACTTTTGTTACCCATTTCATATTTCATCGTGTTCTTGAAATCTTCCGCTTTGAAACTATGTATGCAGATGTGAGATATATCCGGATTGAATTCTTATGGCCACAGAAACTAGTCCTTATCTTTCGAAAAGCACTGTCTTTGGGAAATTGGAAGAAACTACAAGCACACTGCACTTCATTTTCTTTGTTTTCCACAATTATAAATATAAATTGTATTATTATTTTAAAATCTTCCTGTATTTCTAATTTTGTGATGTGTCTCTAAATTTCTAAAGAGATTCAAATTTTGTCTGTCCATCTTCAACTTTTTTAAAATGTATGTATTTTACATTTACATCTGTTAAATTCGCCATCGTTATTCTACTCGGTTTAATATATCGAAAAGAACTAAAACTGAACTTTTGACTAAATTTCATTGTGTTTCAAGTTTTTACAAATAACAGCTAGATGTATTAATTTCAGCTCTAAGGTTAAGTTATTTTATAAATTTATAACAAGAATATATGTTTAATCAAATACCAAATCATTCATTAATAACGGTTCTGAATGTCTGGTAAACAAGGAAAGCATATCAACTCGGGGAACTATACCAAACACACTGGCTACAATACGCAGATCATTAATTCAACCCGGGATTAGATTTCAAGTAAATAAGAGACCCACATTATTTTCGTTATTTGTACACCCATATTAACCCATTCGCTGCCAAGGACGAGCATTCACGTCCTACTTTAAAAATATTATAACATCCAGACTTTTCAAGTTAGCAAATATTTTTTTGCCACAAACATAATATAAATATTTAAAGAACTTGAAAAATACTACAAAAAATTTGTTTACAAAAATAATACTTTATTTCTTATACAGAATGATCTTTAATGCAAAAATCAACATCATCGTGTATTTATAACAAAATTTTATAGAAACTAAATCACATATGATACCTTATCTTCATGATAGGATTTGTAACAAAGTCCAATACATAATGGAGGTTTATCAGGACAGCTCGGACAGTAATATCGAGACACTATAATCGACAATAGTGAATTTCTAAGTGTTGCCAATTTTCGCAATGTGTCTCGTTTTATTCCATTTTCCAAATACGAAAAAGGATATCGAGTCCTTCTGCCTTCCTATTGCCAACGACGAGTATACTCGCCTTTTGTTTTCTGCTTTTAAATGATGATGTATGATAATATATGTGCACTTATCAAGAAATAACAGGGTTTTGGTAAACAATAACACTCAGAATATAAATGGAAATGGGAATGACTTCATATAATTTAGGCTTGGCAGCGAATGGGTTAACAAAACAGATTAACAGTACATATATAACTTAAACCCATAAAAAAATTGCCACCAAGCCTGAGAGAATTCAGAAATTGTTCGAAAAATTATACAAAGGGAGTTATTTGTTTTCCTGGTACTAATTTTTTAGCAAATGCCAAATTATATTGTTTAACCTTCATGCATTCCGAAATTGAATTGTATAAATAATATGAAATATTTATTTAGAACATTCCTCAATTATATGCGTAGGTAATTCAGTTTATTGTCAATATCTCTTTTGTTTGTGAACGGTCGCAAAGGGTTGCAAAAACATATAAAGGTAAGACATTATTGAGTTGATTGATCCAAAAATCATTGTAAAATATCCGAATTTAAAAATTTTGTGAATATTGATAATATGTAAGGAGTTTTACGCGGTTTTTGAAATACTTATTATCATTTTTTGCATCTGGTATATAAATGGATCAGATGATTGAAAATATTTTCAAAATCTTATGAATTGTATAAATAATACTAGGACTAAATATATGAAATATGGATTTTCAGCGCTTATTAATAAAATTCTATGGACCGAAAATAAAAAATATTCTACCGTAACATAGCTTAAGTTGTATATTTTCAGAAAATATATGCAGACTTCAATTTTACCTGAATTAAAATAAACCATCAAGCGGTAAGAATGCTTTAGTGTCGTTTAATTGATGAATTTTTGGAGACTCACATATAAAATCCTCAATCAGCATTTGTGTTTTGGCTTCGTGGCGTTCGTATGAAAACATACTGTCATCGGATGATGATATAATGTTATTGATTACCTGTGCACTTTTGTTAAAAAGAGAATATGAAAAAGAGAAATAAAAGTTTTGATGAAAATTTGTTCGAAATATATATATGTATATATATATATATATATATATATATATATATATATACATATATATTTGTTTATATATATATATTTTTTTTGGTTTTCATCCAGGAAATAATGTTTTATATTGTTTAAGCTGATTTTGGTTATCGTAATGATACTGATTGTTATTGAAATTATGAGAATAATTATTTTGAGTTCTCTCTTGGTAGAAATCTTTGGTTCTATTATACTGTTGGGGATAGAAATTTTGTTGGGGATAATTATTTTGTTAATTATTTTGTCTTTGATGAGGAAAGCGTCTAAACGCAAGACGTAAGAAACTATGGGGCAATCACCCCAAGTTCAAACTCCCCAGAACATTGGACGGAAATTGCAGCACTTCCAACAAATTCAGTCTGTTGGCTGATGATATTGATGATGATGAGGTATTACCTATCAAAGAGAAAGTCCCTCCGATCATTGTGGACAACTCGCATAGCTTCTCTGCAGTGTTGGGGTTAATTGGTGACAAGTTTATGTACAAGAGAATGTCGGTGGGTACTAAAATAATATCCAACTCATTGGTACTCTACGAAGATGCTATAAAAACTCTTAAAGAAAAAGAGTACCGTTTCTACACGCATGAAATTAACAATATCAAAATTGTTTTATTTGGACTTCCTCAACTGGATACTAAGCATATAAACGACGAGTTTGTTAGCCGTCACAACATACATCCAGTCAGTATTAAAGAAATACTGACTAAACGGTCAAGCAAAGACGACGCACTGTATTTAATTGAATTCGATCGAAGCCATGTGTCCAAACGTGAAATCACCAAAATCAAATATTTTAGCAGTATTGCGGTTTACTGGAAAAATCCTCTTAAGGCCAACAAGCGTCCTACGCAATGCTCCAAATGTTTCATGTATAGGCACGTCGCGAGAAACTGCAGTAGAGCTGATATGTGTTCTGCCTGCGCTGGCAATCATAACGTTGCAGCCTGTCAATTGAATTCGTCTTCACGAGATGGCAGTGTAGTATTCAAGTGCTTTAATTGTTCGAAAAAGAAATGTTGATCACAGAGCTGATGATCCCAAGTGCCCTTGTCGCCTAGAATATTTACAAATCCGTCAAAGAGCTACTCGCAACTCCAGACCTGATTTACCAATTCCAGCGGACTTCATTTTAATCCTAAGGAAGCGCATTTTCCAGCACTGTCTGGTCATGGACCATTTGACAGCTCCCGTGTTAACTCTAATATCCTGTATTCTGATGTTGCCAACAGCAAGAACTTTGCAACCAACGCTAAAGATGACATCAGTAACGAGAGGCTTTTGGAAATATTTTTTAATGCAGTTGATGCTCTCCAGCGCTGTTAGAATAAGTATGACAAGTTAAGAGTACTTGGCAATATGCTCAAATATGCCATATAATTCTAATGTACATGTTATGCACTGGAATGCTCAAGGCATAACAACCGAGTCACCGGCTTCTCAGATCGAGCAAGTTCTTCACGATAAACAGATTGATATCCTGCTAATCAACGAGACCTTTTTAAAACCCCATCACAAGCTAAAACTTGGAAACTACGTCATTTACAGAGAGGATCGCCTCTCACATGGGGGTGGTGTTCTCATAGCTATAAGAAGTAGTGTAGAGCATAAGTTATTACCAAAAATTAGAACACAGTCTATTGAGTGTATCGCCATTCAGGTAACTATAAATAGACGCCCAGTTATTTTTATTTCTGTATATAATCCAATATTCACCGTTAGCTTTAAGTCGGACCTAGACATTCTTATGCGCTTCTCCGAAGACTTCTTCTTATTCGGGGACTTTAACGCTCGACACACCCATTGGAACTGCGTGTCCAACAACACTGCGGGTATTGAGCTATTCAGGCACTGTCTGGTTAGTAATTATTACATTCATTACCCAAACAGCTATACCAGATTTGGACCAAACTCAAACCCGATTCACCCCTCTACAGTGGAGATTCTATTTTCTAACTCCAACTTGCCTTTTTCACCCCTGGAGTCTTATCCAAATATTTTACAATCTGACCACATTCCGATATCGTGCTTTATCTATGGTCAGTCCCATATCAATTCAATCTCAGTCCCTCTGTATGATAGGGCTGATTGGCCCGCCATCATATCCTGGGTTGAATCTGAAATCAAGTGCCACAACATTGGACTAACTGAATCGTCCCCCATAGACATAGAGTCATCATTTATCAATCTGGCGTCTATTGTCGAAGAGGCTTTTTTTATCCCTGTTGGGCGTAAAAACCCATGGCGCAGAGATATTTCAAATACTTCGAAAAGGCTAAATTCTCAATAGTTTTAGAATCCAATTGATAAGTATAATAAAACAATTAAATAGACTAATAGATGTTCATCTAAACCACGACCGTAATGAATCTTGGTCTAAATTCATTTCTAATCTACCTCCGGGCTCTAAAAAGTTCTGGAAACTGTCGAAGGCTATTAGGAACAAGAACTCAGGCCTTTCTGACTTACATGTAGACGGCGAGGTCTTAACGACTGGTGAAGAAAAAGCTAACGCTATTGCTGAGGCATTTGGACACGCTCCAAATTCTTAAAAATAATAAGGCCTCCGGGCTAGATGGACTCAATAGTATCATCCTTAAGAACATGCCTCACCACTTCTACGAAACGATCAGTAAATTATTTAATCTTAATGCTTAAGTTACGGATACTTCCCTACTATTTTTAAGAAGGCCAAAGTAATCCCAGTTCTCAAACCTGGTAAAGATCCTAAGATATATATATGTTTATTAGGGTGACAGCCAAAATTTTTTTCGCGAATTTTAAAGCTTTTTCAACGGAATATTGTGCCAATAGGTCCAAAAGTTTTGTGGCGAAAATTTGAGCCAAATCGGACAACGTTTTCTGGACGCGCATCCAGGTCAAAGGTCAGGTATTTTCATATTTTACAATATATACGAAATAAATTTTTTGAACTCGTTTATTTTTTTTCAATATTTAATGAAAAAATGTGGATTTATATATTTTCGTGAAAAAAATAGTAAAAAGAACTTTTTTGGTAATTAACCTTTCCTTTATGTCAGGAAATTAATAGATGCTTTTATTCAAAAATGCACTATTAAAGCTTTAAAATTTAGATTCTAATGTCAAAAATTTTAAAATTGCTAATTTCCTAGACAACAACCATTATTTTTAACGGATTCTAATGATAAATTTCAAGGCCTACTAGATTTTTAAAATACGACTGAATTATGTATTTCCCCAAAAATTATATAAATTGCATTCAGTCGTGTGAATTACTTGTGTAAAGTGCTTTTTTTTTAGAGATTTTTTGTGAATTTGGTAAAAATATATAACAATCCCCTCGTTAAGGGAAGAAATATTTTTAATAGGCTATTCAAAACACCAAAGAGTTGGTTCTAAACTTCCCTCGAAGGGGGACTGCCTCAAAGTTTTTTTTCATAATATGAGGACAACGAAATTAACTGCAAAAGATAGTACTGATCTTGTGGTAAGAGAGTGTATAATTTTTTGGGAAAAAGCCCGTATTCCAGTTCACGATTTGCACTGGTGTACAAAAAAAATGTTGCGTCTGTATGAGGAATGGAAAGATTTAAAAAAAATATATCTAGAGTGTCCGACATTCATAAAAACAGAAGAAAACTGTGGAGCGATAATTTAGGCGATCTCTTCGATATTGCTCGTACCGATGCACTGGAACTAATAGATTTAGAAGAAGACAAGCAATTTTTAATTAAACAAAGAATGAAAGGTCGCGAAGGTTGTATGTTGGGAGTCGACTGTAATCTAAAAAAAAAAGAGGAAAGAAAAAGAAATCGCAAGAAACAAGAAGAGTTGCGTAAAAAATTAAGTGACGAATTACCATCAACTATATCAGGTAAAAATTTAATTAAATGTTAAATAACGTTGTTTTAAATTTTTGTTGGAAGTACTGAACTGTGACAAAATTTATTTCAGCCTGCAATATGATTGAATTTTCCGCGTCTGAAGATGCTGCAACATCAGAGGAAGAATATTCTGAATGTTCGATTGAGGCAAAACGTTTTCGCAGTACTTCTTGTACGAAAAAGCAAAGTGTCTTAACGTCAAGACTAGCTGCAGTTTTCGACAAGTTAAAAATAAGTCAGAGAGATGCTGTACACTTATTGGTTGCAGTTATTGACGCCGTCGGACTTAATACATCCGATTATATTTTAAATCGAACCTCCATAAGTCGGGAAAGAGCGCAATTAAGATTAACGCAAAGTGAAAAAATTATAGAAAAGTTTACTGCAAGTGATCAACCTTTGACCATCCATTGGGACACTAAACTGTTATCGACAATAACAGGAAAATCAGAAGACCGTTTGGCTATAATTGCTACGGCTCCAGGCCTAGAGCAAATTATAGATATGCCTGATATTCCCTCTGGGACTGGAGCGGAAATTTCTTCTGCAGTTTATGATGCATTAGAAGACAAACATATTTTGGAACGAACGGAAGCGTTTGTTTTTGATACAACATCATCCAACACTGGTAGATTGAAAGGTGCATGTGTGCTTTTGGAGAGATCAATTGGAAGAGAAATTCTATTTCTAGGCTGCAGACACCATATTTTCGAAATTGTTTTGGCAGTAGTTTTTACGGAGGCCAATGTTGGAGTGTCTTCTGAACCGGACATAACGATTTTTAAAAAATTCAAAAAACATTGGCCAGAAATAAATACAGATAGTTTTGTGCCAGGAATAGCTCATCCACGAATTATGGAAATTATAGGCGATAATGTTGGTGAACTTTTAGATTTTGCTTTAGGAAAAATGAACGATTCATTCCCGAGAAATGATTATAAAGAATTTTTGGAGTTAGTAATTATATTCCTTGGTGGCAATCCTCCTTTAGGAATAAAATTCAGAAAACCCGGTGCACTGCACTACGCAAGATGGATGGCCAAGGCTATATACTCTTTAAAGATAGTGATTTTTCGCAATCAATTTCCTGAAGTGACAGATTTTGAAATCAGTCTTTGCTTTGATAGAAGTAACAGGTTTCATTGTAAGTTGTTATTCAAATTTTTGGTTTGATTTCAATAAAGCGGATAAAGCTGCTTTAAATGATATTATGTTTTTGAGAAAATTGGAAAACTACAAAAGAGTCAATCAAAATATTGCGGACAAAGCCATTTCAAAGGTATTAAATCAGGGATGCCCAGCACATGAAACAATTGTTTAGAGAGAACTCACACATATTCTTATGCTCATTCATTTAGTCGTTGAGAAGTGTACATGTTTAGCGAATGCTTTGTTGCTTTTTTTCAAGTTCGCACTCAAAAAATGTTGTGCGGCCATGCAATGCTCTTTCATTTAGTCCTCGGTGAACAAGCGATGAATGCGCATGCGTAGTGGCTGTTTTTATTTTTTATTATTATATGATTAGAATCGTTTATATAAGAATCACAATTGCAATCTTTTATTTTTCGAGAAATTTTTTATAATGAATTATACAAATAAGTTGTTTTGTTGTTGTTAAACAATATTTATGCGCAATAGAATTGAGTATTTTGATTTAAAATTTAAAAAATTAAGTTGAATTATTTTATTTAAAAATATGTACATACATATATTAATATGTTTGCTTCTTAATATCAATATAATTTTTGTTTTTCAATCTCTTACTAACATTATAATTTGGCTGTAATATATACATTCTCTCAATTTGTTATTTTTCTGTTACTCACTAATACACAAGAAAAAATTTTTTGGGCATCACTATTTCAGAGACAACTCTGATATTTTACAAGATTTGTTTTCAAAAAATACCAAAAAAGTTTTCAAGAGATTTGGAATTTCAATAGAGTTTTTCAGCAACGATCCACGTTCTTGGAGTGTTACAGGAGAGTACCTAAGAGCGAAACAAATTATTCAAAACTTGGCTGTTGTTAATGATTGTGCTGAAAGAGGGATTCAGTTAATTCAAGAATACCATGACAAAATAACAAAAGATGAGGAACAGAAACAACATTTAATGAAAGTAACTATCATATATTATAACTTTTTTAATTTTTTTTTCTCTTGACATGGTTTAATATTTTACAGGTGGTACAAAAATATAGGCAGCTGTATTCAAAAAATGCTAATCTATATTCTCTGCAAAAAGATTTTGATCTGTATATTTTAAAAGAAAAAAAACCTACCAAATCACCGATCATAATTTTTGTTTTTAATATTAGAAAAAGTAGTAGATTGGCCATTGAATGCGGTCGACGCTGGTAGCGCAGCAGAAAATATATGCATATTCCATCCTGCTTTGTGTCAATTGTTTTTTCTAATATTTCTTTGCAATTATTGCATTTTCAATTTACAAAATTTGTCTAATATGGAGAAATTTAAAAAATATAAGAAGCTAAGGTTGGAAAAAAACGTATCATATTGAAATGTAAAAACTTTATGTTAATTGAAAATTTGTATCTTAACTTTTTCCTGCAATATTTTTAAGTTATTTTATCAAAAGTACACAGAATTTATATACATTGCCAAGAATGGCATACATATATTAAACATTTTTGAAATAAAATAGTTTGTGGATCACTTTGACGCAAGGGAAATTTGAGAGTTAGTTCCCAAAAAAACTATTTGAGTGTCCTCTTTATTAAAAGTCTACAGAATCCAGATGTTTTTGTAAAATAAAGTAGAAAATATATGAGTTTCTCAACTTTATTTCATACTAGCTGTGAAATATGCAAATACCTGACCTTTGACCTGGATGCGCGTCCAGAAAACGTTGTCCGATTTGGCTCAAATTTTCGGCACCAAACTCTTGGACCTATTGGCACAATATTCCGTTGAAAAAACTTTAAAATTCGAAGAAAAATTTTTTTACATACAAACCATTGTCACCCTAATGTTTATATATATATATATATATATATATATATATATATATATATATATTTACACATATATACATATACGTATATATGTATATATATACATATATATATATATATATATATATATATATACTTTTTATACATACATATATATATATATATATATATATATTTCTACATATATATATATATATATATATATATATATATATTTATATGTATATATACATATATATATATATATATATATATATATATATATATATGTATATATCTATTATATATATATATATATATATATATATATATATCACATATATATATATATATATATATATATCACATATATATATATATATATATATATATATATATATATATATATAACATATATATATATATATATATATATATATATACATATATATATATATATATATATATATATATATATTTATATATAGATATACATATATCTGTTTGTTTATGAAAGATGTTAGACATTTGGTAGTTTTCAAGTCGTTTTAGCTCTTTCTATAACACAAAATGTGCCATCACTGCCTTATTGCACATATTCTAGTTATTCACCACTTTTCATTCATTCATTTTCTCGTCAGACCAGTGTTGGACTTCGACAAGAATAGTAAAGTGGTTCGGTGAAAATTTGCTTCGCTCCTCAAAACATTCGATAGTAAATAAGAAAACAAAAGAAATTTTAGTGCAACACTCCGCCCTGATGTCAATAAAATTATTGAAATCTACTTGAATTTTCTATAATTTTGCAAGAAAACGAAAGTGTAAGTGATAAATTAATATGAATCATTCAAATTACGTAACGAAACATAAAAATAATGTGGAAATATAAGATAAGTCACTAAAAATTAAAGAAGGGAAACTACGGTGATTTCATCGCATCAAAATCGAGGATCGGGAAAACTTCAAAGAATATTGTGACTAAGTGAGAACTAAATAAAGATTAAAAAGTGATATGTAGAATATTGCAATTTAAATTAAATTGAACACTGATCGAAAAATCTCTGAATTGTGTGTACATATGAAACATTTACGTATGTCACACATATATGCATGTGGGTATATATTGACGGATTTGGGTATATCTATTTGAATATGGAATATGTATATATATAGTACCATATGTACATTATACAACATACATATACTATGTATGTACGTAAATGTATAAATACATGTCAATAACAAGTTCGAACACCTACGGTTCCTAGATCCACAAACATGATCGCACTCATAATGGTTGATGTAGTTGATTTATGTTTGTAGAATATAAGCATTAAAAATGTTTATATGAAGCTAAAATTAAACGATACTTCCTCATTAATATATGTAATAGATTTGCATAAGCATGCACATATACATAACTAGAAAGAAATTACTTCAATATTGTTTTCTAATATCTCTTTTTTTAAAACAGTATGTAAATAAAAGTATGAGTCATGATATGTATACATATGTATATATCTTCAGTTCCTTAAATATAAATTTACATAAGAACATGCATATATGGATATGTATTATTGTATGTAATTCATTCCACAATATTTATTAAATAGGCACGTGCGGCATTAATTTTGATGTCATTCAATTTAAATACTTCAACTGATTTCCTGTAATTTTTTTCAAAAAGAGGCGTTCCCTTTAATGTTTAGTTGCATCCTACAGTGGCGTAAATGAAGAAAGAAATATGTAGCTATTACGAAAAACAAGATTGCAAAAAGGAATTAGCGAACGTCAACCGTAAATATTTAAAAAATCACACAATTCAAATCCTTGCATTGTATTATTCAAATAGGTACAAAATTCTTAAAATGAATATTTTAAGAGCTTAAAACCAGTGATCCCTACAAACTATACTTGAAACAAAATATTCATTATATTTAAAACGAGTTTTTGTTAAAAAATTTTCTTAAAATGTATTTTAAATATGATTTATTGTATAATGAATATGTGGGTAAGAATTATAAACTATTTTGTATGAAAACTTGTCTTACACCATGCAAAGTTTACTTTTTTAACGAATGTATGGTTAGAGGTCAATTAGTTTTCTTTGCTATGAAAAATTCAAACCACAAATACATACATACATAATACATCTGACATCCATCATGCTTTTCAATTAAAATCAGTAATTTATTATTTTGTGAAACGCAGCGCATAGCGTTGACAAATTTCAGGTTCGTATTCAAAATTTATGTCTGTATGAATCAACGCTTAGCAGTACATTTTAGGAAATAAGGAAATTAGTCACCACAGCAAAATTCAAAGAAAAATATTTATTTTATATGAAACCCATTGAGAACGTTGAGAAGAAATTTAAAATTTTTCTCCTAAATTAAAATAATGTCATTTGTAAAAAATATAAACAATATGACCTACATAACTTTTGCTTTTATGCAGTCCTTTAATGAGATTCAATGGATTTGTTCAAATAAAGCTCTAATAGCATTTTTTAACGATTTCGATGTTAACGTTATATATAATTTTGTTTACTCACTCTAATCCAATCAATTAGCACACACCTTTATTAGTTTAGCAACCTTATAATGATTTATTTATCTCTTCGTTAAAGACTACAAAAAATAAACAATAGATACCGTTCTCACTTTCCTTGCAGTATTGTCTGATTTAATATGACGCAAAGCTCAAGGAGGTGTATATATGATTATTTTGAATGGATGAGTCATAGAGTATTTATATAATTTTTCTATTTTAGGATTATTGCTTTTCATAATATACATAAATGATATGCCAAATATTGTAAAAAAAATTCAAAATTGTTTTCTATGCAGACGATACATTAATAACTTGAAAATTAATGCAGATACATTATAAATCACGATATAAACAATATAAATAATTAGTTAAAGATGAAAAAGTTAAAACTGAACGAAAATAACACAAAACTTATGGAAATTAATATGAATAGTGATATAAAGTTGTGAAGTTAACAATGAAATAATAGAAAAGGTGAAGAAAATAAAGTATCTCGGTTTTATAATAGATAAAGAAATAGAATTCATACATCACATAGAACACATTTGCAAAAAAAATATATATTGGCAATAAAATGGCATTTTTCAAGAGGGAAAGAAAAAACACGTTCAATAACAACTTCATTAAAAATGTATAAAGCCATAATTAAGCCACATTTTGAATACGGGCCAACGATTTTATATATGTGCATGCTGTTTAGAGTCAGAAATGGAAAGAATGCAGAAATTGCAAAATAAAGTTGAGTGATGTATTTTAAAATGTAATCGGTATACTCCTATATATACTATGCTAGAATCACTTAAATAAAAAAATATAACACAACGAATGGAGAAAATTGCCTTGAGTTTTGTAAAAAAAATTAAAACAGAAAATGTGCCGCAATACCTATACAAAATGATTAACGTGGGAAAAGTACAAACATATTTGCTACGAATCTCACAAACCATCATCCTGCAGAGAACAACATCAAGATCTACGCAATGATCATTATTTTACAAGGGATTAAAATTATATGATAGAAAAAAAAAATAAAAAAAATATATATATATATATATATATATATATACATATATATATATATATATATATATATATATATATATATATACATATATATATATATATATATATATATATATATATATATATACATATATATATATATATATATATATATATATATATCCATATGTTTAAAGACTGAATAGTTGTTATTACCCAAAACTTGTATGTATACTTACCATATTGAATTGTATTTATCTAATTATCCCAATAATAGAAGTTAATCTGCTGAATTACCTAATTATACTTACCATATTGAATTGTATTTATTTAATTATACAAATAATAGAAGTTAATCTAAACGGTTACATACCCTTGTATGCAACCATGTTAAACGATAAATAGCTTAATGAGCCTTGTGGTCTGGTGATGTTTAAATATTGTATTTTTGATCAGTTGTGAATTAGCTTCCTGAACCTACCACAAGGGCCTCGCTTACCGTTCTATTTTTAATAAATTATATTATAAAATAATTATTATATACCCGCTTTTCCTTTAATAACATCTCCTTTACAAGCTAAAAGATAACGGGTAAGCTCTCACAACTGCCCTCCCCTTGGCAAGATCATGGCTTCTTTAGCACCTCCGTTAAAGAGGCAGTAATTGTATTTAAATCAGCTAACATAAAGCTGCATAATTAAACACCATATATATATATATATATATATATATATATATATCCACATATATATATATATATATATATATATATATATATATATATCCACATATATATATATATATATATATATATATATATATATATATATCCATATATATATATATATATATATATATATATATATATATATCCAGATCTGAGTATAAAAGCATTTTATAGTATTCTAAATGAATAAAATAATTTCCACTAAACCATGGAACTCAAAAGTTTCTGGGTAAACTCAAGAAAAAAAAATATAATGTTTAAAAATTATAAAATTATTGCTTCGCTTATTAATTACATGAAATATTCAACATCTAGATCGAATTATATAGCTGCTAATCAAACGGCGCACAGTAGACTATTTCGAGAGAAAGCGGTCAAAAATCTGTAACTTTTGATCGGATTGGAATTTTGATGTGGTTTTTTTTGTTTACTAGGTGAGACTATAGACTATAAGTTAAGGAAACCTTTGAAATCGACTTGTTATAAAAATAATTATAATGAATTTGATACGAATTTTAATAGTTTGCTATTTTTGGTACAAAAGTGTCCTATTAAAACTTGTTATAAAAGTTTATTTTACACACAGTCTGATACTTTAAATCAAATTTAAAACTTATACTTATTCAGAAATTAAAGTTTAGTCAGAAAGTGCCAGCCTTTGGCCTCTGTGAAATTTTTTAATATGAATGGTCAAAGGCTCGTTTTTTCGAACAAGTTTGAGTTAAAATTTAGTTAATTAAGTAGTTTGTGCTATATACAAACATGGATTAAATTTATTTTAGATAAAAGGTTTTTATCAAGAAAACGTAGGTTTCTATTTAAGTTCATAATGAACATTGAATGTAAACTTTTATGAAAAATTTGTAAATTTAAAATTGTCTAATGTATGTACATTAAATCTTAAAACGATAAAAATAACGATATTTTCTAAATAGACTTGATTTCCATCTTTTAGAAGCAGTTGAATTTAAATTTTTTGTTTTTGCTTTCTGTTTCCTTCATTTTCCTTACTTTTTCTCACTGTTTCGCCTAACAAGCCAAAATCTAAATCATAACCTAATATAAGATTATGCCCCATAAAACGTATTTTCACATGAAGAGGTGACAATCCAAATACGTATGCTGCCTTAAAACTATCATCTTCTGGAATGGAATGTCTTAATTGACTTGATGTCTTATGGCATATAACGCAGTTTGACGATGCTTTTGTATCAGTTAAAGGTTGTGCAACTTTTCAATCAATCTTTGTGAGACACATTTTAAAATTTACTTCGATTTCCTGATCACCAACTGTAAATATCGCAGGTTGAAAGGCGTCAATTTGATCTTTTATATTTTGGACTTCTTCAATTATGACATCTTTTGTTTATATTTTGAATGTAAATTTCATTGGTCTGCAATACTTTGTTGATGAGGGTATTTCATTTCTCCCTACATCAATTTCTGTTGCTCTACTGGTTGATGGCTCTAACTCGGTATAAGTTTTTATTAAAACTTAAATCTGATGTATATTCGGCATTGCATTTATTGTTTTTGACCAGAGGACCCATCTAATTCCCATTTAGAAATTAAAGTAATGCTGGCATTTGCAAGTTTTTTCAAGCGATCAGCATCAAGCGTATTTAACAACCGTTCGGAAGTGCGTTCAAGATCATGCAATTTAATTTCTGCTGAAGTGGAAGTGACAGTTATTTCTTATTTTGTGTTGGTTGAATTTGTAGCAAAAATGAGTCCTTGATGATTATTAGAGACATTTCTTAATTGATATTCTGAAGTTTGCGTCTTCGAGTTCTTTCACTACATTCATCAATTTGTTTTGCTGGTCGACCCTGCTTTCCACATGTATTTGTAGATATAATATCGAAAACAAGTTCCTGTGACAACCATTCATGGTTACGTTCGTACATCTTTTTCTTGTTATAAGAGCATTGTTATATATAGCGTGATAATAATTTTTTCCATAATTTATAATTTTTTGTTTGTGTGGTTAAATTTTTTTTGTACTGCATGTTTTAAAATTTATATTGCCTAGTATATGCAATTCAATATCGTGTAAATCATATTATTGAAAGAGATATCTGTAGGTGTACTTACCCATAGTTGAAACTTTAATAAAAAAACAATTATGAAGAAATTACTTTAAATCATCTTACTGACAAATAAACAACGACATACGAAGGGCGCGAATAATAGACACAAACAATAGACGTGTACCCTTGACGTATCGTTTTTTCAGGAATTTCCCTTTTAATTTTTAATGGGTTTTAATTTTATACTTCTACCTGTAACAGGGCTTGTTATATATATATATATATATATATATATATATATATATATATGTATATAATATATATATATATATATATATATATATGTATATATATATATATATATATATATATATATATATATATGTATATAATATATATATATATATATATATATATATATATATATATATATGTATATATATATATATATATATATATATATATATATATATATATATATAGATATATATATATATATATATGTATATATATATATATATATATATATATATGTATATATATATATATATATATATATATATATATATATATGGTTTTTACCACAATTATTTGAGATATGTTTCTTATTAGGCGCAGCTTGTGAATATAAACATATACAATATGCCCAAGCAATCCCGAAAAAAAACTCTTTATAGTAAAGGTAAATAAAATTATAAACTAAATTACTTTTCCACCTGATATCCGTCTCTCATAAAAGCGATCTGATAAAAAAGTACTTCAAAAATTAGCACAAGAAAAAACACATATTTTTGGGTATAGGAGTGTAGAGGAGAGTTTGGACTATAAGAAAGTACTAGTCTATTTACGAACTTTAGAAGTTATGCTCTATTAAGTGAGAGGATTTATTAAAATTTTGGTCCTTTAAAAGAAATTTAAAAAAAAATAAATTTCAAAGAGCTATAAACATATTTTTTGGTACTAGTTTACCTAACAAGTTGGGCAATTGTACATAATTTATTTTGTTTCGAAGTCTTTAAACAAAAAACTTATAGATGCTTAAAAATTAAAAGCTTATTAAGAAATTTCTCATTTTCGCAAAATAATGATAATGTCTATTCACTGTGATATAGTTGAAATAAAGTTTAAATTGTTTGGTTCCCGAGGTATACAAGTGTCTACTTTCGAATGTACTTTTACATTTTACAAAAAATGTATCGCGAAATGGTCCATTGTGTGGCGTATAAAAATTATCTATCTAAAACGAGCAATAGTTTTAAAAATAATCCCAAGTTGTTTTGTAAATTTATTAACTCCAAGAGAGGAGTAGTGGATTTTCCTTCCGTTACGTAGTTTGGTTGCACAGAATCATCAGACAATCATGAAATAGGAAATACGTTAGCAAATTTTTTTGCTTCGACTTATTCGTCGTCATCGTTTAATACTAATAATCATTACCCGTAAAACATATCTGAAATTACCAATATTAATATTTTGCCTTTTGATAAACAAACAGTTTTTAAGTATATGTGAAATTTAAAGTTAAATAAGGCACTTAGCTATGATGAAATCATTGTTTTTGCACTTGAGACACCCGAAACCAAAGCAATTAGCGAAGATAACGGAGAGGTTCCTAGCCTCACTGCTTGCATAGTTAAAGAAGGATTTAAAAAGTTAAATTGTGCAATCATTTTCGCCAGCATGATCCTAATGAGAAGAGAGTCGCGAAACTCAAACGTGAATTGAAATTGTTAATGGGTAGTTATCGTGGATTACATAACAGTCTCATAAAAACTGGAAGCCAACTATTAAGAATTTGTGACCAAAATCACTGAACCATCAACAGCAACTAATCTTCATTTATTAAATTTTCCTACGATGAAAGTGATGTCTTTCGTATACGAATGCGATTATGAGAAAGTGATATTGACAAGACAATATTCATTAAAGGCGCAGAGTATCAAAAAACTTACAAAAAATTACAAAAAACTTTTGAGCAAATACTTATTAATTTAGTGAAAATAAAATAGATTAATTCAAAATACTTAAATAAAATATATTTATAAAATAGTAAGAAAATGTAAAGAATCTATATACCATAAATGCTGTGTATATAAAATGATTGCTTGATTGTGGGCAATTGATGGGGTTCTGAACAGTTAAGAATTGAGTTAAAAAATCAATTTTTATAAAATATATTATATACATATTTATATTACAAAAATATTGTAAATGAACTGTTTTTTTTTGTTGAATAAGCAACATTAACTTTATTTATTTATCTTATTATGCCTGATATTTCATGGTGGAACCAATTCCCTCATATAATAAGGAAACCTTTTTTACATATATATTTTTATATGTATATATATATATATATATATATATATATATGTATATATATATATATATATATATATATATATATATATATGTATGTATGTATGTAGAACTTTGAAGTGCTGAATTGCATATTCGAGTATATAAATTGTATAAATCTTTTCGTTGGGTTGACTGCTGATGAACGTTATGAACTATTCTTAAGTAGAGTGAGTAGCAATATTTCTGTTAAAAGATTGAAACCTTATAAACTTCCGTGGTACACTAAGGGTCTAAAAAAGCTAAAGAACCTACGTAACAAATTTCATAAAAAGTTTCTTGACTGTGGTGATTCTGACTCAGAAGCGAGGTTAATCAGTATTGTAGAGCATTTAATTTTTTAAACAAATTTTTATACACGCAGTTCATGTTGTCTTTTGTTGTTTTTTGGTCTTTTGTGAAGTCTAAGAGACAGTCGTCAGATATTCCTTCCACAGTTCGTCTTGGTGAGACAATCTCTAAATCGTATAATGAGACTGTGAACTTATTTGCTTCCTATTTTAATCTAACTTTGTAGAATCTACTGGCGATGCTTCCGCTTTGGATGAATCTACTAACTTAAATCTGGGATTCTTAGTCGTGTCGGAGGATGACGTATCCAAAGCAATTTGTCAAGCTAATTGTTGTTTTTTTTAAATCCGATAGTGATGGTTTATTAACATATCTCTTAAAGAGATCTTTAAAATGGTTTGTTCCTGCTCCGAAAAAGATATTCAACTTGTCTCTGAGTGAGGGAGTATTTATTAATAGATGGAAGTTTCCTACTGTTTCTCCTATTTTCAAAGATGGTAGGAGAGACGATGTAACAAGGGATTTCAATAAATCAATGAATTATATATATATATATATATATATATATATATATATATGCAAAGATATGTGAATATCTCCGTAATTTTTTAATTTGGTTTTTTCTGGGTTAAATATTAATGTTAAAGAAAAATAATAAAGAGCAGCATTGTTCATCAGATATAGCCCCAGAATATTTGTGAATAAGGTTTTTCTCTAAAATAAATATTACTGAAGTTATGAACACTTAAAGCGAGCCATAGTGAGAAAAATAAAATCTTTATTTATTTATTTATTCAGTCTATGCACAAGAAAATCCTTACAGACTAAGACAGTATATAAAGGGTTATCCATTTTGCGGTTTCAAAAGTAAACGTAAATAAAACACATAAAATATATATTTTTTTCATGATATTTCTTTTTTATTATAAAGTTTGAACGTTGACATTATGTGTGAAACACTACATCATTTAAATGACCACCATGCGAAGTGTTGCAAGCATTGATTCTTTTGAGGTAATTTCGACCACTTTTTGACACATATTGGGCGGTGTCTCAGCCATAACTTGACGAGTGTTGGTTTTTAAGTGCTCCAGAGTTAAAGGCTTATATGCATAAACACGGTCTTACGTGTAGCCCCACAAAAAAAGTCTAATGGCGTCAAATCGCATGATCTTGGTGGCCAGTTAATACCGCCACGACGAGAAATTGCGCGGCAAGGAAATGTCTCTTGCAATAAGGCCATATTCGCTCGAGCTATGTGGCACGGTCTTGTTGAAACCACATATTCTCCAAGTCGTATTCTTCAATAGCAGGCAAAAAAAGTGGGTTATCATATGGCCATAACGCTCCGAATAGACGGTGACAGTCCTTCCATCGTCGTTTTAAGAAGTAAGGTCCAATCAAACCTTCGGACCAAAGAGCGCACCAAACAGTGACTTTTTCTGGATGTAATGGCCTCTCTTTAATTAATTGAGGATTCTCAGAACCCCAATTACGACAATTTTGTTTATTAACATACCCACCGAGTGAGAAACGTGCTTCATTGCTGAAGAAAATTTTGTTCGAAAAATCGAAATATGTGGCTGTTGTAGAATCACCATTTTTGTAGTATGTTTTGATAACTTTTATGCGTTGTGTGATAGTTAAGCGATCCATTTTCGTCAATGTCAGACTATCAACTGAAAAAAAGAAATTGGTTTAACAACTTAGTTTGACAGATGTCGAATTCCAGTCATATACTTTTAAAACCACGAAATGGCTAACCTGATATAAATAGATAAATTATTAGATTACAATAAAATAAAAGCAAAACATTTACATAAATAAAAACAATAACACAAAAAAGAAAATCACAGACAAATTTTTTTAAAATAGCAGAAAAAACTATTATAAAATTCAATACAGTAGGAGTTTGAACTCCGATTGTGAGGTGGTGAACTCAATAAGAGGTGTTGAACCCTTGATGATAAGAAGCACATGTTAAAGTACCATTGGACGAATAATTATATATATAATTAATATAAATATATATATGTATATATATATATATATATATATATATATATATATATAAATATATATGTATGTATATATATATATATATATATATATATATATATATATGTATATATATATATATATATATATATATATATATAATATGAAATTTATTTGTTGGGTGGTTAAGCAATGCCTATATGCATTTCATTGGCGCTTCTTACCAAATCGTCAGTAGACTTCAACCACAGTTTTGCAAAGTTTCAAACTTCTCAACTTATTAAAAGACTTCCAAAAACCATCTGAGAATTATGTTAAATAAATTACCTATAAAAATTTTTTTTTTTTTTTTGTATAAGTTTCATAGCCTGCTACACTTATTATAATGTGATTTTTTGAAATCGTTTGTGAATTTTTATAGTTAATTTATTTAACATAATTCTCAGATGGTTTTTGGAAGTCTTTTAATAAGTTGAGAAGTTTGAAACTTTGCAAAACTGTGGTTGAAGTCTACTGACGATTTGGTAAGAAGCGCCAATGAAATGCATATAGGCATTGCTTAACCACCCAACAAATAAATTTCATATTATAATAGTACAATGACAATATGTCAAAAAAATTAGTTTATATATATATATATATATATATATATATATATATATATTATGTATATATATGCTGGTAGATCTACTGTTACTAATTTGGCTATCTTTAGTGAATACTGCCGTGATGCATTAGAGCTTGGCGCTCAGGTTGACGCAATCTATACTGAATTTTCTAAAGCGTTTGACAAAGTTTCACACTCAATATTATTAAGTTGTGGTCAATGGGTTTCCATTCCAACTTTTTGGATAGAGTCTACTCTGTTAGTATTGAGGGTTACTTATCTGACACCTACTTGCAAACATCAGGTGTACCCCAAGACAGCATACTGGGTCCCCTATTATTCAACTTGTTCATTAATGACATTGGTAGCTGTTTTTTTAAATTGAGATATCTTTTATATGCTGATGATCTTAAATTTTTCATTTAAATTGAGTCAGTGAAAGATGTCCATATCATTCAAACCGAGCTTAATAAACTTAGTATATATATACATATATATATACATATATATATATATATATATATATATATATATATATGTATATATATATATATATATATATATATATATACATATATATATATATATATATATATATATATATATACATATATATATATATATATATATATATATATATACATACATATATATATATATATATATATATATATATATATATATATATATACCAGAGTTTTAAAATTCAATTTATATATCCAATCATTCAAATAATTTACGTTTTATTTTTATCCTCTTTGTAGCTTTCGAAAGATAAACATAAACGAATATTTGTAAAGAAACTGATAGATTTGTCAAAATTAAAATGATTTCTTCCATAAACCGCCAGCATGTGGTGGTGTTATTAGCCCTAGTCCTTACAAGTTTTGTATTTATTGCTGAAGCACAATTAGCCGGTAAACTAAATCAAAATCCATGTGTAAACAAACGTTCTTGCCACGAGTGCATTCAAACACAAAGTTGCGCCTGGTGTATGCAGCCAGATCATGGTGACAAACCTAGATGTTTCCAGCACAGCTATTCCAATGTTTGTCCTGAAGAGTACATCTGGAATCCAGATACTGTACAAAGCTTTACCATAAATCGTCAGCTAACGCGAGCTGGCTATGCAGCGGCAGCTGGTGGTGGCCAAATGTCGTATGGAGGTTCATATTATGCCAATTCTTCTTACAGCAGCTCTGCATCGGGTTCATCTTCAGGAATATATGGTGCTTCAGGAGCCGCTAGTTCTTCTGGCAGTTTTAGTGGCAGTGACATTGTACAAATTAGCCCTCAGAGAGTGTCTCTAAAATTACGGATAAGTAAATATTACAATATTACCTATTAGTATAACATTGTGACACGTTAGAATAAAATTTTCATTTGCAGATGAGGTACACAGCTTAAACATGCGATATTCTCAAGCTGAAGATTATCCTGTTGATTTATATTATCTTATGGACTTGTCTAAATCTATGGAAGACGATAAAGAAAAGCTGTCTGCCTTGGGCGATCTTCTATCAGAAACTATGAGAAATATTACTTCCAATTTCCGTTTGGGTTTCGGATCGTTTGTGGACAAAGTGTTAATGCCATATGTATCTACTATTCCCAAAAAGTAAGTAAATAATACCTTTTATATGCGATTTGATAAATTTTTTATCAGTGTTATGTATTTGACCATTTTATCAATAAAAATAGTTATTTTTAACTTTTATGTATGTATATGGCGAATAAAGACAAGTGCATGTATATATTATGTCAATATATTATATTATGGATTTGCGGTCCATGTGTCAAAAAGACAGGGACAGCCGTTTTTGGTTTATTTCAGTTGATGAATCCATGATTACTTTTTTCAGTTATCTTGTACTACTAAAGTTATATAGTCCAATTGATTTTTGCAAGCTACACCTTAAAATGACTGACTATGTATTTAACTATAAATAAATCAATGCAAATATATCATTCCTTAGAATATAAACATTCCGTAAATATTTACAGCAATCTGCCCTTAATTAACCTTAAAAATATTCTTTAAAAATTTTACTGCTAAAAGTTAAATTTGAAAGAATAGCCTGAAATTTCAGATATTTTTCTAATATTAAATATTTCATAGTTCTTCAGTTAGCTTTTAGTTCAGATAGTTGTTCTGAGCTCGAATACGAGTACATCGAACGAAATTGTTCATTTGTAGATAACGTTATCATATTGATTTCAGCATTATACGCTTAATTTTTTCGTGAAAATATATACTGACAAGTCGTGTGGGTGGGTAGTTTTATCAGTATTATTCCTACATTCTAATCCAGACAAGAAATGTGCTGGGTAACAATTTAAATTACCATGTTTTCTAGTCATAGGAAATTGGATTGGGACCATAACTGCAATGATAAAAGCGGCTTCGCCCGACACCGCTCGAAACGTACTACATAGTCTCATGTTATTGCAACCAAGGGAAAGTCTAAAATTGCGCTAGGAGGGTTGTGCTCCCAAGGTGGTGACTCCTGATGGGGAAGAGATGGGCTACAATTCCCTCCAGGATTGATCCTTACTTGGTTGCGTTGGGCCTAGGCATTTAAGTTTTTTGGTGACCAGCTTATATGCAAGATCACAATAATTACTATCTACCTCATCACAGATATTAATGGCGTTATCTTTTCTAGAAAACATGTAACATATTTTTTACTTATTTTCTAAAAACTGGCGGTTTGAAAAAGTTTAAAAACAGAAATTATTTTTCGTGAGCGGTGTTGGATCCATTTCTAATAAATTCCTTATTTTGAAATGGCAAAACGTTGCCATTTTCTGTTAAAAAATGTGAAAAATGTTGCATTATTTTCTAGAAAAGAAATCGACATAAGTAAACACTGCCGCTTGCTCCTACGAATTGCGATTTTTAGGGCCCTCCTCTGATTCCTATAATACTGTTGGTGTGCACTATTTTCTAACCTACCTCGAAGTCTTGTATATTGCCTTCTGGCACGTATATACTCAGCTCTCAAGCTAGAAATATAATTATTTCAGCAATAAACCGTTGGCCTCTTTGTGGATCTTTTCCGCTTCATCATAGATGCGTCGTACGACCGCGTGATATGGTTTACTGCCATATTTTAAGCTGAACCATTCAAGTCTACATCCTCCATACAGATGGCAAAAATATCCTTATAAAAGTTATTCACTTTCCATCTTGTTGAATTTTGTGCCTGGAGAGTCACATGTCGTATATCATCCTGCATATCTATGATTGGCTCTCTCCAGCTTACACGGTTTATGATGGTATTGCTGGCAAACATAATGTCAATAACTGAACCACCTTTTCCTCTTCTGAAGGCTTCCACATCTTCAGAGTTTAAGCGTATAACACCCAGTTCAGAAAGAGCTTTCAATAGAACCTTTCCCCTTGCATTTGTCGAGTGGCAACCCCATTCAACAGCTCACGCATTGAAATCTCCTGCTTTTATAACAGGACTCCTGGCAGCAGTATCCATCACTATGCATAATAACACGAAAGTCTTCAATAGAATACCTAGGAGGAACATAGTAGCTGTACAAACATATGCCAGAGACAGTGGCCCGAGTGTACTCACATTGTGGTGCTGCCTTTTTCCTCAATGTTAACGAACCGATAGCCCATATAGCCGATGTATCTGTATTATCAGGACATAGTCGAGACAGTTGTAGCACCTTTTCGGTGCCACCCCTTCCCGTATTCGACAACTCTAGAGATCGTCTAGGTAGACGAACACTCAGGTCAATAGTGGCAGTTTGTGTGCTTCCATACGCTCTCCTCAGTACTTTAAAATCATTAGATTTGCTAATTATGACGTCATAGATGTCCTCCTTAGAAGTCACTTCATCTATGTCCCTAATTTCAATCTAAACCGCCAGGAATAGTGCTCGTACTTCGACAGCTTCACCCAGTACCGCTTCTACTTTCGACCTCAACAGGTGAGCAGGTTTACTCAGCTCTAGCAGCAGCTCACCTCTCTCGGTTTTCCGAATGCTTTTTACATTCCCCCCGAGATTAACAAATTCAGGATCTTTCTTCACTTGCCTAAAAATATCAACATAAGAAGTGTTTCCATACGATTTAATAACCAGGGCATCCGAACGTGACGCCTGCTTATTTTTTACCCTATTTCTTATCATGGGATTCTTTATTACTTGGGCTCTGCATAGCAGCACTTTTCTCTACTGCTAATATTGCAGAACATTTTTATTTTTAGCACTATTCCACTTTGGCCCAAGAGTGTTTTCGTCTCTTCTGCGCTTTAGAGTCGCTCCTGCAAGTACAGGGGGAAATTGTCTTACCATATCCCCTGTCTGAATCTGCTTGTTGCAATGCGCTTTGCCCTTACTAGCAGGTCCACTGCTTAGCTCATCTGACATTTATATATACAACGCCTATATATCTCGAGACATCAAAACTATATCCTTGTGGAAGTTCGATCTTGTCTTAAGAAAATGTAGGAGCTTCGATATATTTTCTCCTAGTTTGAGAACTTTACTCGTAGGATCTTGCCCACCACCAGCTATGTTGCTAAAACTTCCCCTGTTCGGAATGTTCACCCCTGTAGGAGCCGACCTCATGATCACCGGCTTCTTCAGGAATGTATTTGGATTTTCATTCTCTCCATATTCTGAGATTTCCTCGCCCGCTTTTAAATAAATTTCTGTCTTGTCCATTCGATTGGGTCCAAACTCGCAGTCGCTGTCTCCGTTCATTGTGCAGTCACGATAAGATCCCATGGGTCTCTTTGCAAGCAGTGAGGTCCTTGCATTTTACATGTCACTACACCTATTAAGAACTTTTTTGATAACGAACTATATTTGCTGGTCCCATGGAGTTCGTAATATTCGAGTTTACTGTAGTATATGATTTGATCGCGTAATAATATTTCTTATTATTTGTTTACATGTCAAGTTTAATGTAGTACAAATCAGGTTCAGGTGCATTTACTCTTGCAAAAATTAATTGGAAAATATGCTTTAATATTCTATGCATTAAGCAAGTTTTTTTGCATACTTTTTATATATCACATTGTTACGATGTTTGCCACTATTGATATTTGTGATTTAACTATCGACCGAATATTCGTACTTGAATTTTATTTATCCTTCATCACTTTGTTGCAGTATTTCGCTAAACTGCAGCTTTACCTATATTTCACGTTGTTCTACCTTACGTACTTTGTTGCTTCTTGTCCTTATTTTTTGCGCACACACACCTATTTATAATTATATTGACTATTTCGATTTACATTGTATCGCCTTTATTTTCTTTAATAAACGTTTGATTGAACATTATTGAAAGTTTATAATGTTATATATACATACATATATTTATATATTGAACGCTCTTAGTATGGGGATAATTGCGCTGATGTCAGCTTAAAATTTTTTATAATCTTTTTAAAATACAACAACGAAACAAAGCCCGCCTATAAATAGTCTGAGTTTCATATCATTGAAAAGTATGTTGATTCTTAGGAATTCACCGATGATCATACGTATCGTACTCTTAATGTGGAAACCTTGACAATAATCTTACAAACGTGGCAACAACTTTTAGTATATTTTAGACATAGCTTAGAAAATTACCAAACAAATTCATATCGATAGTGATATATTTATCTATAGATAATTTTTGTGAGACAATTTGCATTAAACATTTAAATCCATTGTTATAAATTATCTTTAAAAGTTACATTTGGTTGGGTCGAAGTACATTATTCAAAGTGCTATATAGATTCGTTAAATTGTATATTCAGTAATTATTAACCAGTAAAGAATGAAACCCGCTAAAATTTTGTTCATTGAAGATGGTACATAACCGGCTTGTTTATCAAATACATTTGAAGAAAATACATTCTAAATTCAAATATCGCCTCTAGCAGAAAAATAAAACAAGTTCAGTTTTGTATGAACTTTATCAATGTCTTGAACTGCTATTGTTTTACATACAAGTTTTGGAAATTCATAATGCGAATAAGTTAAATTTTTTTATTGCGCGGTTCTAACTCTGTCGTTAATTTCCTAGGAATATTCAGATTATGTATTATATATCACATTAAGTTTTTGCAATTAAATTAAATTCTAAACAAACTTGCATTTAATTTAAAAAAGAAATTTACATCGGAATTGTTGAACTATTTTCTTTTTCTAATATCAAACTATATATCCATTTTGACAATTTATCTCTTTCTAAGAAATGTTATATCAAAAAAGAAAATATACTTTTAATTAGCTTAACATATTATACAATTTATTTCTATAAAATTTTGCTGCGACCCTCTTTTAATGGTTATTATTTGCACTAATTGGGCTTGTTAAAAACACTTGTTAGCTCTTATATTTATATATACAACAAATTTTGTAATCCTCTTTGTCTATGCTTTTGCACCAAATAGTTCACAAAATTATTTTTAAATAAATGTAATTTTTCTGAGTGCATTTGGAATCGGGAACATGCTTTCGTTTCTCTAAAGTTTTCATCTAGTAGGTTCTTATCCATATTAAATCATAATTATTATACCCAACGGCCTCTTTTAAATTAAATTATTTATTAAATATAAAAATTATTTATAAATTATAAAAAAAATTTAAATTTGGTTTTGTTTTGTACACAATTCTTTCACTGAACTTAAAATATGAAAGATAAAAGCAAAAAGAATAAAAGACAGCCGAGAGAGAAAAAATATTTGAAATCTTGTTTTTGTGTATATATAATATTCAATAATGCATATTTATTTACACAATTAGAGCTTTAATAATTTGTTTTTATTATTTACATATTTCATTTTATTGCCAATTTAATTAATATATCTGTTTTTTGTTTTGTTTTTATATATTTTATTTGAACAAATCAAAATCACTAACACTTTTTATAATTACCCAAAAACTAAATTAAAAATACTAATATCAACGAAAACGTCAATCATCACTTACAATATAATCAAATTAAACTGCACTACAACAACAAAACAGACTTGAACATCCCTGTGAAAATTGTGAAGCTCCTTATGGTTATCGTAACCATATGCCACTGAGTACAAATACTGCAGAATTCACTGTAAGAATTAAATATTTTTTTTCTTCTTAAAATCAAATCAACAAACATTATTATTTTTAAATTATTACGAAAACCTTGTGTATACATTATTACACCTATCAAACACTTAATATATTTCATTTCCTATGTTGCGTTCTTATTTACATATGTTTAGTTTGTATACATATTTTAGATTTTATTTTAACACTTTAGTCTGCTGATACATTAGTATATATGTGTTTATATGTTTTTGGATTATCTGATCTATATTTATTGTAATTATTTGTGGCTTAACAGATGTGTGTTTTGTGCAATTACTCTTATTTTCATTTGATTTGATATATTACATTATTAAATAGTTACAGTATTCTTAAATTAAATACCTGGTGTTTATAAAATGGTAAGATTGTCGTATAGCATAACATCATTGGTGTGTTATTTATTAATTATATTATCTTTAATTCTGTATGTGCAGTGTTATTTTCCATGCATCCTGTACAAATGTTGTGGGCAATTTCTATATGAATATGTACGAAACATGCTTAGGAAAACGTTCATGAAGAAGTTACCAAAACATTTATATAACAAATGTTGCAAATTGAACATATCGCACTCGTTCAACAGTACTGTATTAACTTGCTCTATATGTCTTTTATTTCTTTATTATATTAAAAAAATTCATCCGTTATGGCCAATGACTTCAAACAACTTTGACTTCAACCATTTTGATTAGTCTGAACCAATGGAATATTTTTATCATAAGTTTTACGTCTTTTACTTTGCCAAAAAGATTAAAAAAAACATTTTATTTAATACAATATTATTGAACGAGAGTATTAGTGATGTGCTGAATTAAATTTTTTGATATTCGCGGATACGAGTATGAGTAGGAGTATCTGATATTATATGTAAAATTTAGACTTTCAATGAAGTATTATTAACGTCTACAAAATATAATTCAGTTCTTGTACATTAAAGTTAATAAAAAGTAAAATTTTAACGAGAAAATATAGATTTATCTAATAAATGGATGTTAACGCTACATCAAAAATTTTAATAAATTTTTTTTTAGAAAAATTAACTTATAAAATATCTAAACTATTTGTAGTCAAATTTGGGCCGAACTCGTTTATTCTCTAATTTTATACAAAAACCTATGATCAATCCAACGTAATTTAAATGAGTTTGATCCTAGATTTTTGTTCAAAACGCGTTACTGAAGGAGATCCACACAAGTCTAGTTATGTGCAACGTGGTTATATATCATTTATGACACGTAACCATTTGATATTATATATACTAATTTGTGTTCATTGTATTTTTTTATTCACTAAGTATTTCTCTGATTATGCCTTCATCATTATTATTATTTGCTTTTAAAATATTAGAGAAATATTGGTATAAATGATGAATATGAGTACGAATGCGAATATCTAAAAATGGTTTAATTTGCAACAATTCGAATACAAATATTCGCACATCACTATTATGTATGTATGTATGTTATTTAAATTTAAAATTTCTTTATCATTTATCATATTATTCTTTTTGTTTTTCTTTCAAAATTTTCTTTCATATATTATACTATCTACTATTCTATCAAACATGCGTGCATAAAATATACAATTCAAAATTATCATAAATAATTAGCATGATCGAGCCGTGTGCTGGCTGTGCCGCACCTTATGGTTATAAAAATGCAATGCCTTTAAGCACGGATACATATCGGTTCTCAGTAAGTTTATGTTGTAGTTTATTATAAGTACGTATACCAAGTAGAAATGGATCGAAATTGATCAGTCGTTCATTTTACACAAAAGCCTATGCTTGAACCCATTGAAACGGCATTGATTTGATCATATGTTTTTGTCTAAAACGAGCGAATGAACGAGTTCAATCCAATATCATTATTTTTTATATTATTGCTTTTACAAACATTCGAGTATATGAATTCCATAAAAGATTTGGGGAATGACTTTTAAACTAGAATGCATGTTTTATGTTTGCTTATGGTGTTTGTTATAACAGCATGCTATACTTCATATATATGACTCTAAATAATCATCTACATTACATTGATCATTTAATAATTGTTTTTTTTTTAAAGGTACACTCTTGTTTATATTTGTGTTTAGTGGTTAACCACTAAAGTAATTTTCAATGTTTCGAAACTTGCTTACATGTTTTTATATGCTCCTTTATTTATTTTTCATAACCAATTGATCTGTCCTTAAATTTGCTCAATGCTTGCTTCAATCTAAAAGACAATTTTAGAGATGACCTCAATTTCACTGTTTGTTAATTATATTGATATTTGTGAATAAAATAAAATAATTCGTTTGAAAATTTATATTGAAACAGCAATAAAAAAATTAAATATACTTTGCTTTGAATATAAAACTTCATACGAAAATTGTTATTGTATTTAAGAAAAACAGACAGATATTGTAAGGTTAGGTTAGGTTATATTTTTGAGTTCGTTGAGTCGCTCCCTTTGTGATACCCTGGAGTTGGAGACCTCCTGTGGCTGTCCTCTGTGGCATTAAACTATCCTTTGGTACTTAAAAAGGATGATATCCTAAAAAGCGTTCCATGTTTGCCAGACTATTTATGTTTGGCAGAGAGTTAGATTTCGTCTATCCTTTGGTACTTAAAAAGGATGATATCCTAAAAAGCGCTCCATGTTTGTCAGGCTATTTATGTTGGCAGAGAGTTAGATTTCGGCTTGAAAGACACTGCAACCATCTTAAGGCCTAAATGAAGAGCTTCACGTAGATACCTACGCCTACTCTTATTCCCATTGATCATGCCGGTGCCTTACGTCCCAGTTGAGTCTAGCTGCTCGGCTCTCGCCTGGATGTTTAGATTGATTTCACGCGACTATGAAAAGGAGACATTTCAAAATGAAGTGTGGTAAGGTATGTGCAGAATGTAATTCTCACCTTAATTCATTTTCTTCGCTAACAAGCGCAGAATGCGATACTGAAAAGCAGACTGACTAAGTCCCAGAAGAAGTCATTACTTTAATACAAACATTAAAGGCGAATTGCCAGTACTTCTTTCTAATCATGAATTTTTTCAAAACGTCTGGATATCGGTAGAAACACAAGAAAGTTCTAACTAAATTGTGTAACTTATAAAGACCTATAGCAATTTAAAAATTGGAAATAAGGTAAACTATAACAAAACAACATATGCTTATGTATTGGCATTATATGAGTTGTCACATAAACTTAAGATGTTTGCAAAGTTTTATAAGAATCGGTTAAGCACATGTAGTTAAAAAAAATAAATTAAGCTGCAGCAACATTTTAATACACACCTACGGACACAGAGATTAATAAACGACAGTGAGGTTTACGCAATCTAGTGAGCCTATTCATCTAGAATCCTTGCATGTAAAGCAATAATGAAAAGGACTACAATTTGATATAAGTTCCTGACGACTGGACTATTTAGCGAAACGAGAGTTTTAAAATCAAATGTTTGTTTATTTACGAACAAAATATTTGGATACTTCCTATTACTGAGGACTGTTTTTCAATTAGAGAAGAATACATCAGGTACATATAATGTTATAATGGAGTTTATATGGTTTTAAAATTTTAGATTTTTGTAAAAAACTACAAAAATTTAATTTTTAATACCCCGTTGGGATCTCTGTTAATTAAAGTTTGGCAAAAACATTTAACATAAATCTTAGGAACCTAATATGTATATAAAAGTATGTGTATAGTATATAGGCAAGTGAAATATTTAAAAGTAAACTAAATCACTTTTTTGAACTAATTGCAATTTTTTTATAAATAAAACTAATTTGCGTAAATTCAATATTGTTTTTTGTTCTAATTGGGTATGAAAATTTTAAAATATACAAGAGTGTACCATAACGAAATAATAATAATGATACAGAGTTAATGTCAAAGCCAACAGTTCTAATATGTGAAATTTTTAAAATATAATACTTAGACCGAAGTAAAAAGAGCTGCAGTTTCGGGAAATTTAGATGCTCCAGAAGGTGGCTTTGATGCCATAATGCAAGCCATAGCCTGTCGCCAACAAATCGGATGGCGTGAACAGGCTCGCCGTTTGTTAGTGTTTTCAACAGATGCTGGATTTCATTATGCTGGCGATGGCAAGGTAAATTTAAAATGCTTTTAAATAATTTATAACTTCTTAATATTGTGGTAATCGATTAAGCTCGGAGGTGTTATTGCTCCTAACGATGGCGAATGTCATTTAAATTCGGATGGTCTCTATACACATTCGGTTATTCAAGATTATCCCAGTATTTCTCAAATCAATCATAAAGTTAAGCAAAATTCCATCAATATAATATTTGCTGTGACTTCAAGTCAACATTCTGTTTATGAGAAATTATCCCACCATATTGAAGGCTCATCTAGTGCGATATTATCTAACGACTCCTCTAATGTCGTCGACTTAGTTAGAGAAGAATATAGTGTAAGTATGAAATTAATTAAAAATATTATTACGTTATTCTTATATGCACATTTGCATGTTCGTTTGGTTTTCAGAAAATATCTTCTTCTATTGAAATGAAAGATAATGCTACAAGCCACGTCAAGATTTCCTATCATTCAGCATGCTTGAATGGTGGCTCTGAAATACCCACTTCCAAGTGTGATGGCCTTAAAGTTGGCGATATTGTTAATTTTACTGCTCAAATTTTAGTTACTTCTTGTCCCACTGATCCGGCTGAATGGAATCAAGTCATACAAATTTATCCTGTAGGTATCAATGAAAGTTTAATTATTGATTTGGAAATGTTGTGTTCCTGCCCCTGTGAAAAACCTGGGTCAACTGGATATCAAATAAATTCTCCTGTATGCAACAACCATGGTACCTACATGTGTGGTATCTGTGAATGTGACGACATGCATTTTGGTCATAATTGTGAGTGTTCAACTGCTGATGTACACTCAGAAAAGGGTAATGACTTCGGTTGTCGTGCTGATAATGTAACAACAATTGATTGCAATGGACGTGGTACTTGTTTGTGTGGAGTTTGTGATTGTGAGAAACGTGTTAACACGGAAGAAATTATTTCTGGTCGCTTTTGCGAATGCGACAATTTCTCTTGTGATCGTCATGAGCAACAACTGTGTTCAGGCCCTGATCATGGTGTGTGTGAGTGTGGTAGTTGTGTATGCAAACCTGGTTGGACTGGTACAGCTTGCGATTGTCGGGATTCAAATGACACATGTATTCCACCTAATGGTGGTGAAATTTGTTCAGGGCATGGTGAATGTGAATGTGGCGTATGCAAGTACGTGTATAACGATTCTATTAGATTATGAAAATAAATTTAATTTTATCTTTATTAACCATAGATGTAAATCTACAGAAGAAGGCCGTTATTCTGGAAAATACTGTGAAAAGTGTCCTACATGTTCTGGTCGTTGTCACGAACTAAAAGACTGTGTTCAATGTCAAATGTATAAGACTGGTCCATTAAAGGATGATAGAGATTGTGCCGCTAATTGTACGACATTTGTTCCAATTGGTGTTGAAAAAGTTGAACTCGATGAAAAGAAAGAAGAAAATATTTGCATATTCTACGATGAAGATGATTGCAAATTTGCATTCAAATATAGCGATGAAGACGATAAAGTTGAAGTTTACGCTCAGCAAGAACGTGAATGTCCGCCAAAAGTTTTCATGTTGGGTATTGTATTAGGTGTTATAGCTGCTATTGTTCTAGTTGGTTTAGCTATATTGTTACTGTGGAAACTATTGACTACAATACATGATAGACGTGAATTTGCTAGATTTGAGAAGGAACGCATGAACGCCAGATGGGATACGGTAAGATTGTTAAATATCTATCTTTTCTTAATATTTCTAATTTGTTGAATGATTTTTATTCGAAATTAGGGCGAAAATCCAATTTATAAGCAGGCTACATCCACGTTCAAAAATCCAACATATGCTGGAAAGTAAGAAAGAAACCTCTCAAACAAATTGTCTTCTCTTATTTATGTAAGAAAAGCAATATGCCATATAAAGAAAAAGTTTTAAGCAATGTAAATTCGTTCGATGATAAGAGTAGTTTTTAACTGCCATTAAAAATCTAATATGTTTTTTTAAATCAGCAACTAAACCAAAACTTAATTTTGAAACCATCCATTTCGTCTTAACTTATTCGTTTT
>OY776280.1:46298987-46338987 GCA_963675445.1 Linnaemya vulpina | reverse complement strand
ATATATATATACATATATACATATATATATATATATATATATATATATATATATATTAATAGATTTGTTTAAGTTTTGAGGTTATTTTATATTAGCATATATTTCGATATTTCGCTAGCCTTCGGTTAGCTTCTTCAGGAAATTAACAGAAGTCTTCGTTTATAATTGTTTTCTGTTCTTAAAACTGATGCATTTTCAAAGTCTGGATAGCGATTAAATTTAAAGCAATTAGATGATAATGCAGTTTTTTCAGAATTAGTGTGTCTATATTTTTGATTACTCTTATGTCCTGCTATTCTGGTTTTAAATGTATTCTTTGTTGTACCTCCTTCCAGTTGACAGATCCATTATCTTTACATGGTATTTTATAAACTATATTTGACCTATCCCATTTTTCTACTCTATCTTTTATTTTACGGAACAGTTTATTGTTTGTTCAATATGTTCTAAAAGCCATTTTATATTTTTGAGTATCAAATATTTTTGATTTTTCTAGTCTCTCTGACATTTCTGGTATATAAATTAAGGATTTATATAATTTTGGTTCTGTTTTATTATTTGTATTATTTGTTATATTTTTCTTATATTGATTTATTAAACTATAAACTAACTTTTCTGGAAAATCATTCACAATAAGAATCTCTGTAATTTTCTTCTTATTTTTTAAATGAAATACGTTATCACTAATTGTTAAGACTTTTTCTATCAAGTTTTTTGCTGTGTTAATTATAATTCTCTTACTATGTTTAGAGTAATAATTAGTTATCCTACTTGAAGCTTGGCTTTTGATACCAATCCATTACTATATTGTTATCTCTTCTCATAACTAATGTATCTAAATAAGGCAACACTAAATTACATTCTCTTTCAATTGTAAATTTAATATTACTATTAAAACTATTTAATATATCTATCATATCCTCAATTCCATTCTCAGATATAATACAAATCAAATCACCTACGTATTTTGTAATAAATTTAGGTTTAATATTAAGATTGTTAATACATGTATTTAACAACTCTTCCATAACAATGTCTGCTACAACTGGTGATGCTGAAGAACCCATAGGTAATACTTTTTGTTGAAAATAAAATTTCTCATCATATATAAAATATCTATTGTCATCTATACAAAATTTTAAAATTCTACAAAATAAGTTCTTATCCATCTCAGTAAATGTTTCCAATAAAGTCCACTTTTCCTCTATTGTATTTATAGCCAAGTCTATTGGTACGTTTGGAAACAAAGATACTTCATCAAATGAAATAAGCCTATCATTAGTATCTAACTTAATTTTCTTTCATTTCTATTTGAAATCCAATGAATTATCTATATTATATATAGATTTTTCATTGATCTTTTTCAAAATATTTGTAATATATCTACTAAGTTCATAAGATGGTGAATTTATAAATGAACAAATAGGTCTGAATGGAAATCCTTCTTTATGAATTTTAGGTAACCCATATAATCTAGGAGCTACTGCAGTCATTTTTTTAAGTCTATTCTTCTCCAGTGTTCTTACAATCTTATTTTTGAAAAGTTCTTCTACTAATTCATTATTTTTCTTTTGTAATTTTCCTGTCTGATCCCTTAGATTATATTATGTGTATTAGTTGCAACCATTGTATTACCCTTGTCAGATTTAAGAATTAATATATTTCTATTGCTATTTAAAAATCTTTTAGTTTCATTCACTTTTTCTAATGTGTACTTATCTCTATTATTAATCCTCATCTTATTTAGATGATTATTAATAATTATTGTGAATCTATTCTTGCTATTTCTTGTTCTTCTCTATTCTCAATAGTTTTAATAAAATCTCCATCAGCTATCATTTTCAATTTTGGAAATTCTTCTTTACTGACTGGTAATGCGTGTTTTTGGCCTAGAGAAATATATATATATATATATATATATATATATATATGTTTATACATATATATATATATATATATATATATATATATTTATATATATATATATATATATATATATATATATATATATATATCTACATATATATATATTTATAAATATATATATATATATATATATATATATATATATTTATATATATATATATATATATATATATATCTATGTATATATATTTATATATATATATATAAACTTATGTTTATATATATATATATATATATATATATATATATATATATAAACATATGTTTATATATATATATATATATATATATATATTTATATATATATATATATATATATATATATATATTTATATATATATATATATATATATATACATATATATTTATATATATATATATATATATATATATATATGTTTATATATATATATATATATATATATATATATATGTTTATATATATATATATATATATATATATATATAAACATATGTTTATATATATATATATATATATATATATATTTATGTATATATATATATATATATATATATATATATATATTTGGCTGCTTCGGTTTATATGTTTGCCAATAAATAAATTCACTGTTTGGTGTTGATTTTAAAAGGATAACTTTATTTAACAAAAAAAACTTAACTTATTAATTTCTACTATTAATATAAAAGGAAATCTCGAGTTCAGGACGCGTGTTGTTAATAGGAATGTAGAACTAATAATGGCGGTAGTTTCATTATCTAGGGATATCAAAAGTAAAAAGAAATTGGTATAACAGTAACGTATGTACATAAAGTAATGTGGGTAATTGTACTAAACCATAGGGTGCCGCATATATATATATATATATATATATATATATATATGTTTATATATATATATATATATATATATATATATAAGTTAACACCCTTAATAATTATAGTTAACACCTTGATAATTTTTTATATTTTAAAATAAGTTTATTGAACTCGCATTGTGAAATCATTTTGCAATACAGCGCGTGTTGTAACATGATCCGCACTTAAAGCATATAATTGCAATTGCATTATTTCATGTAAAAATGCAACATACGCATTTTCCCACAGAATATTTAGAACTAAGAACTTTCAATAAACCAAGATTGAAGGAATACAATTAATTCAATTCTGGTTCCGTAGAAGACAAGTTCAAATAAAATTGTTTCTTAAATTAATAGTGTGTTTACTTGTAATAAGTTTTGCCGTGTGAGTACACAAGCAGCCAGGCAACCCTTTTTTTATTTCAAGGAGTAATCCTTGTTTAACTGAAACAATGTTATTTGAAAAGTAAATTAAAAATAGAATATAAAATATTATGAAGTAAATTTTAAATCAAAAGATTTATTATTTTTAAATTTAAAGTGGAAAATAGAATTTAATCATTTGTGAATTAGGATGTGGAATATAAAAAGGAAACCTACTTAATAAATGTGCATAATACGGTGACAAATATGGAGCCTATGACTACAGCGTGCTGCGATACCGAACTCCGGCCCATCACCATATAAATAAATAAAGCAATCCTTATGGTAAAACGTGCAATTCTCCTTCGTAGCACCCTTTTCACTAAAGTGAGATTACAGAAGGCTAAGCAAGGCTTCTTCTGCAAGTCGTAGTGAACATAAGAACCTGCACTACTTAATGGGAATTCAGCCTTACTTTACGCCTAGTAATAAAGGGTCATGGTTGGCAGATTCACGGGGTGAGACAAATCGTGCCTTAGTATGTTGGCAGCTGCCATTCGAAAAAGGACTTCACGATCCTCCATCCAAAGGATTATAAAATTTTTTTTATAAAACAATAAAATTAAGGCGCAACTAAATTTAGTTTTAAAGAC
This sequence comes from Linnaemya vulpina, assembly GCA_963675445.1. Classification (NCBI taxonomy): domain Eukaryota; kingdom Metazoa; phylum Arthropoda; class Insecta; order Diptera; family Tachinidae; genus Linnaemya; species Linnaemya vulpina. The sequence goes on along the minus strand of OY776280.1, from coordinate 46,335,206 downwards.
ATCAAAAATAATTATTTATAAAAAATATATTCAGAGAAATTTTGAATAATTATATAAAATGAAAATTAATATATAAGAAGGGTTTAATGTTCCTTAAGGAAAATTATCATTAACCCTAATAAAAAATACAAAAAGGAAGTAAAATTTAAAAATTATAAAAGAAATTAAAATTCTACAATGAAAAAAGAAATTTATTTACGAAATCGAATGAAGAAAATATAGGAAATTATGATCAAATGATTATAGATAAAAATATGTTCCACAAGGGAATTAATAAATAAACATAAAAATAAATTGAATTTAATAACTACAAGTTACTTTTCACAAACCACGAGCCAAGTTCGAAAAAGTTGATTATGCTAAATACTAATAACTACTTTTCCTTTTAGATAAATGATCTGCGAAACAATCGTGTATGTTCCAGAATTGAATTTTTAGCTCAGGTAAGTGCTGGGAATATCCTCCTCTTGTGATAAAGTTAAAATAAAAAATATAAAAAAAATTTTCTCGAGTAAAAACACTTGAAATTAAAATTCAATCAGAAATAATTATTGTGCGGAAACCTTGTGCACGAGTCTTATTATAAAAATTAAAATATTTGGTTCCTAATATAAACACAGAAGTTTTCTTAGTTTCAAAGGACATAAGGTTTTGATTAAAAGATAAGATAATGGAGGCCTTACAAACAAAAGTACAGGAATTAGATGGTGCACTAAATGCGGCTCTTTGTCAGGTTAGACTCTTAGAGGCTAAAGTGAAAATTATGGAGGGTCGACCTTCAGTCGAAACTCCCTACCAACCACCTCCTGCTCCAAGGACTGAATTGGAACTCAAGGAGATAAGTCAACTTCCCGACCGTGTGAAGGAGCTTCAGCCGTTCGATGGAAATCCTACACAATACGTGTCCTGGATCCACAATGTGGAATCAATCTTAAATAACTACGAAATTGTTCGTAAGAAACCCTTTTATAGGGCAGTTCTTCAAAGCATAAGACAAAAGGTTAAAGGAAATGCTGACACCACCTTAGTGTCATACAACATATTCGACCCGGATTGGGCAAAAATTAAGGAATGTTTGTCGCTGCATTATGCAGATAAAAGGGACGTAAGGACCCTTGAACATCAACTAACTCAGTTGACGGAAAAAAATTCTAGAGTTGATGAATTTTATGCCACGGTGAACCATCAATTCTCCTTAATAATAAATAAACTAAAGACCGAAAATTATTGTAAGGAAACCGTCGATGCCCTGATCGAAACTTACCGCAATAGAGCACTTGATGTGTTTATCCGCGGGTTAAATGGTGACCTTTCCAGACTATTGATCGTCCAGAGACCGAGGACTCTGCCGGAAGTTTACGTTATGTGTTTAGAAATGCAGAATTTAAGTATGAGGAATTACACCCAATTGCTAGAAATCAGGTAACTGTCCCTATGAATTCGATGCCACGAATCGACCCAAGGCCACCGGTGCCACCAAGACAATTTCCAAGGCACACTACAATATAATTCTAAGCCCTGGAATCATCCTTTAGGACCTCGTCCATTCCCGCCGAGGCCACTGGGACCAAAGGTAGTTGAGAAAATGGAGATAGATGGATATACACAACCTAAAAATATTGTTACGTTTTTAGACCTTTTCGTAAAAACGGTTTTATTACTTATCCTTCAAGGATTCGTTTTATTGCATCAAATTAAAACACGGACAAATTAATTTAGAAATATAATGCGGCAACACTTTATTTGTTACTTTATTTACACGAGTATTTGTACTACTCAACACTTAGCGATGTTAACACGTCTATGTTTGATATCACACTGATTATCGCTGAGCTCTGGTAGCGCCTTTATATAGCAAAAATGACGTCGTGTGGTAACCTCGCGAAAGTTCTGGGTATGGTGGTTGTTTTTTACTTGACATGTGTGTGTTTGTATACACGACAATGCTGACTTGTTTGGTTTGCTTATGGTAACTATGTGTGGTTGAATGTATGAGTGTTCTGTGTGTTTTGCCTATGGTAACTATGAGTGGTTGTATGAATGAGTGTGTGGTTTTGTTTCTTCTACGTGTATATGGCTGTGTATACTTGTGAATCTGTTTAGCTTTATTAGCAGCGAATACTTGCATACAAGATCATTAAGAATAACATCTCTTAGCATTTATGTTGCTATGTTTGTTGTTGTTGTGGTTACTCCTATTGGCACAGCCTTGAATGATCTTGTATATCCTGGAGTATTCCATTTCCGTTAAATTGAATATTATCTATATAGTGTTGACCAGGGTTGTAACATTTTGACAACTATAGATTAATTGGTAGTGCTGCCAAGTACATATAGCCACATGTTGTTTTATTTAAATCTATTTCTAATCTTTGTAACACTGCCGCCCACTTAAGCCTGTTCGACCCGAATAGGCATACAATCGCATCTTCCATAGTGCGCCAATCGTTCGAGATGTACTATCTTCATTTTCGACCTTGGGCTATTGTGCTTCTGTATCCAGTATACAACGTCATTCACTCTCTTAATCACTTTATACGGGCCATCCCAGTGAGTCTGTAATTTTGGGGGCAATCCTTTCTTCCGTTGTGGGTTATACAGTAAAACCAATTGTCCTTCCATAAATCCCTCCGAGTTTGCTGCGCGGTCATACCTAGCCTTCATCTTGTCACTGACCATCTTGATTCTATTGCGCACGAACTCATGCAGTTCGTTTAAGTCATCCTTCTCTTGGGACGTAATAGCTCCTTCCTCTGCAGTTGGCTTAACACCAAATTCCAAATCACCAGGTAGTTTTAATTCCGTCCCGAAGATAATTTTTTCTGGCGTTCTCGATGTTGAGTCGTGTACAGCTGACCTATATGCCATCAAAAATTTGGGGATGTGCTCGTCCCAATCCCTCTGATGGGTGCTTACTACTTTTCGTAGGTACTCTTCTAAGGTGCGATTGAACCTTTCTACCATGCCATCAGACTGTGGATGCAGCGGCGTCGTTCTGGTTTTCTTTATCCCATACAACTCGCACATTTCCCTGAATATGGCAGACTCGAAATTCCTTCCTTGGTCGGAATGTAATTCTATTGGGACACCATAGCGACATACCCAGTTGTTGACGAAAACATTTACAATTGTCTGTGCTTCCTGGTTAGGTATAGCATATACCTCTGGCCATTTACTGAAATAGTCCATTACCACAAGTACATAATGATTTCCGGCTTCGGTGACGGGAAAGGGACCTGCTACATCCACTGCGATCCGCTCGAATGGTGCTCCTGAGTTGTATTGTTGCAGCTGTCCCCGGCTTCTTCTTACTGGGCCTTTGGCTGCTATGCACTGTGGGCAGTTTGCTATCCAGTCAGCTACGGCTTGTTGACATCCAACCCAATAAAAACGCTGCTTCAGTTTCTCAAGTGTTTTTGTTACTCCAAGATGACCGCCACTGGGTCCATTATGAAACTCCTGTAAAACTTTACTTATCTTGGATTATGGCACAACTATTAAATTTGAAGTTGTTTTGCCATCTACACTTTCCCATACGCGGTATAAACACCCTTTTATTACCTTAAGGCTGTTCCACTGAGCCCAATAAGATTTGGCGAGTGGGCTTTCAGCCGAAATTTCATTCCGGGATGGTCGTCTGTCCTCTTCTTTGGCCGCTATAATTTTCCTTAGCATGCTGTCGTCCCTCTGTGCCGCTGACCAGTCTTCATCAGGGCCGATGTGAATTAGCTGAACATCAACAACGCCTTCCTTTTGCTCGGTTGTATCACAATGTTTACGCTCTGAACAGCAGGGTCTTCTTGAAAGAGCATACGCATTGCTATGCTTTGTGCCCCTTCTATGCTCAATGCTCTTTCTTGGTGGCAAAACAGATCTACCTCTCTTCCTTGATGCTTTGCAGGTGCGCTGGAAATGACCGATCTTTCCGCAGTTAAAGCACTTAGGCTTTTCTTTGATTGCCTTCTCTGCCATCAGTTGTCGCATTGCCTCCTTAACGCTAGCCACTAGGTTGTTATCCTCATCAGACAAAACATTCACATTCCGCACTTTACATATCTGTGGCTTGAAAACCATTCTGGCAGTCTCTTGAGCCAGCGCAAATGACACAGTTTCAGCGAAAGTGGATTTCTGCGTAGCGCACACCGCCAGTTTAACATCAGAGTCGCGAATGCCGTTAACGAAAGCCTCAGTTTTAAAATGGTCCAGGAACGGGGGACTCTCGCCTGGATATGTGAGCTGCACTAAACGCTCGATTTCCATTGCGAAATCTTGTAGAGATTCGTTAGGCTTCTGAACTCTACATCGCAATTCCATTCTATATAAATCGCGCTTGTGCTCACCACCATACTTGCGCTGCAATGCTGCCATTATTTCATTGTAGTTGTTTCTGCAGCTTACTGGCACAGTCTCAAGTACCTCTGCGGCTGTACCCTTTAAGGACAAAATCAGCTCTATGGCCTTTTTTTCAGCATCCCATCCATTTCTGCTAGCAACCGTCTCGAACTGGAATTTGAAGATGCTTAATGGTGCGCTGCCGTCGAAGCATGGCGCTTTTATCCGCGCAGAAACTTCCGCAACTGCTCGTACTGGCCCGCCACTACACTCCAGGTTATGCATTTTGTCCTCTAGAGCATGCAATTTCTCTTCGAACTCCTTTGCATGCTGTTCCAGGCCACCGCGTTCTAGATGTTGGACTCTATCCGCCAGCTCTGAGAACTTATTCTCGATAGAATCCACCCTCCTGTTAATGGCTTCAGAAACCTCTACCAGGGTCTCGTTCATGGCTTTATTTGACTCCTGTATTTCGGCTACCAGTTTTTCCTGCATCTGCTGATTTTCGGCTACAAGATTTTCCTGCATCTGCTGAGAATTCTGTTTTATTTCAGTTATTTCGGCTACAAGCTTGTCACTGTTGATCATTGATGCCTCCTGCATCTGCTGAGAGTTTTGTTTTATTTCAGTTATTTTGGCTACAAGCTTGTCCTGCATCTGCTGAGAGCTCTGTTTTATTTCACTTTGTGCATCACTGATTCCTTTTATCTGAATCATCATAGCAGCGAACATTGAGTTTATGTCCATGCTGCTAGTCGCAGCAGGAGGGCATACCTGCACATCGTCTTTGTCCTCAAACTCGTATGTCCCGATGTCCATGCCGCGATTCTTAAACTCATCTATCAGCCTCTTCTGCAGTTCAGCCTTATTACCGGCAGTTGGCAATTCTAGCTTACTGAGCTCCTTTTTCAGCTGTTCAACTTTTAGCTCATCAAATTTCATGATTATTTATTTTAATTTTTTTTTAATGTCCTTTTTTTTAAATTGCAATGTCCTTTTAATTATTTTTGCAATCCCACTTCTGACACCAATTGTTACGTTTTTAGACCTTTTCGTAAAAACGGTTTTATTACTTATCCTTCAAGGATTCGTTTTATTGCATCAAATTAAAACACGGACAAATTAATTTAAGAAATTTAATGCGGCAACTCTTTATTTATTACTTTATTTACACGAGTATTTGGACTACTCAACTCTCAGCGATGTTAACACGTCTATGTCTGATATCACACTGATTATTGCTGAGTTCTGGCAGCGCCTTTATATAGCAAAAATGACGTCGTCTGGTAACCTCGCGAAAGTTCTGGGTATGGTGGTTGTATTTTACTTGGCATGTGTGTGTTTGCATGACAATGCTGACTTGTTTGGTTTGCTAATGGTAACTATGTGTGTTTGAATGTATGAGTGTTCTGTGTGTTTTGCCTATGGTAACTATGAGTGGTTGTATGAATGAGTGTGTGGTTTTGTTTCTTCTACGTGTATATGGCTGTGTATACTTGTGACTCTATTTAGCTTTATTAGCAGCGAATACTTGCATACAAGATCATTAAGAATAACATCTCTTAGCATTTATGTTGCTATGTTTGTTGTTGTTGTGGTTTACTCTTATTGGCACAGCCTTGAATGATCTTGTATATTCTGGAGTATTCCATTTCCGTTAATTTGAATATTATCTTTATAGTGTTGACAAGGGTTGTAACATTTTGACAACTATAGATTAATTGGTAGTGCTGCCAAGTACATGTAGCCACATTGTTGTTTTATTTAAATCTATTTCTAGTCTTTGTAACAATATAAACTACATGAACAGGGCTTTAGGATTCAAAAGAGGTGCAAGATCAGACAATTTTAGGAAGCCTTTTAAGCAACAGAGACTTTTTAATATCGAATCAGAGTCCTTCGGCCCCTATCCTTATTTAACTGTTTATGATGACCCAAGAAGTGGCGTAAGCGGGGTACAGAACCCTGATTCCGATTCTGCAGAGGTAAATTTTATGACAGAGGCCTCCCTTCGAGCGTTCTATACTTAGGAATAATAACCAGAAGCGGGGTACCATTAAAGTTTCTTGTAGACAATGCAGCCAACAAAACCTTTGTCGGATCCCATATATGCGAAACAGGTACTCGACTTAAGGAACCATTCCCTGTAAGAACAGCGGGGGGACCCATAAACATAACCATGAAAACACAAGGGAAATTTTTCGAGTCAGTCGGAATAGAAGACAAAATAATATTTTACATACTTCCAGACTTAAAATCTCTTGATGGTATAATCGGCGATGATACACTGAAATCACTCGGTGCAATCATTAACAGGGAGAATAACACCTTAACTTTAAACACAAGTGTAGTTTTGCCCCTTAGGGAGAAATTCTCTCAAAAAGTGAATTCTACGTTGCAAGAGCTTCTACCGGAAGTTGCTCATAATCTCAAAAGCCTAATTGATAAGTATAAGGCCCTATTTGGCCCACTTGAAGATGGCGAGCTAGTCACTACCTCCATCCGAGCCGAGATCAAAACGAGTACCGATGAACCTATTTACACTAAAAGTTACCCATATCCTGCTAAAATGCGTCCCGTAGTAGAAGAACAAATTTCAGAACTATTTCAACAAAATATAATTAGGCTATCTAAAAGCCCCTATAACTCTCCAATATGGGTGGTGCCAAAGAAACCTAAGCCTAACGGTGAAAAACAGTATCGCATGGTGATCGATTTCAAGAGACTGAGCTCGGTAACTATTTCGGATACTTATCCGATACCGGATATTAATTCGACCCTAGCCAGCTTAGGCAATGCAAAATTTTTTACAACTCTAGATCTGACTTCAGGATTCCACCAGATTCCGATGAAAGAGTCAGATATACCTAAAACTGCCTTCTCTACCCTAAATGGAAAATTTGAATTTTTACGTCTCCCATTCGGGCTGAAAAACGCTCCGTCCATCTTTCAGAGAATGATTGACGACGTATTGAAAGAACACAATGGTAAAATATGCAACGTTTATATTGACGACATTATAGTCTATGGTAGCAGCGTCAATGATCATTTAAAGAACATTGAGATTGTATTCAAAAAGCTTTTAGAGTCTGGACTCAAGGTCAATTTAGAAAAACACAGTTCCTTCAAACAAAAGTATCTTTCCAAGGGTACGTTGTATCGCGGACCCACAGAAAATCGAAGCGATTCAGAATCTAGCCGTTCCAGGAACACTCAAGGACCTAAAAAGTTTTCTCGGTATGACTTCTTATTATAGGAAATTTATTAGAGATTATGCAAAAGTTGCTAAGCCCTTAACCAACCTAACCAGAGGACATAATGCTCAGGTTAAAGCAAACTCGTCCAGGAAAGTCCCGATAACTCTTACAGAGGAGGCACTCAAAGCTTTCAACGATTTGAAAATTTTGTTGATGTCATCTGAAGTTTTAGCATTCCTAGATTTCGACCGATCCTTCAACTTAACCACCGATGCTTCTAACTATGCCATTGGAGCAGTCTTATCCCAGGATTTTACAGGAGCAGATAAGCCCATAGCTTTTATCTCGCGGTCACTAAGGAAAGCAGAGGAAAACTACGCAACTAGCGAGAAGGAAATGTTAGCCACCGTTTGGGCATTAGATAACCTACGTTCATATCGTTATGGTGCGAAAAAGGTGAACATTTTTGCGGATCACCAACCTTTAACCTATGCTCTGGGGAATCAAAACCACAACGCTAAGCTGAAAAGATGGAAGGCGCGAATTGAAGAATATAACTACGAGCTCGTGTATAAGCCCGGTAAGTCGAATGTTGTTGCCGACGCATTGTCCAGGCTGGAAACCCATCTAAATCAAATTGACATGCCTAGCGACGAAGAAACGATAACAGCTTCGGAGGGTGGCTCGGAAACAATGACAGCGGATGAAGGACAGGATGAGGCCGATGGGACCGTTTATAGCGCCCAACAGGATTCTAGCGATTTGCTGTTTCATGTCGAGTTCCCAGTCAATGTCTTTAAAAATCAATTAATTATACGACAAGGAAAAGAATTGCATAGTAGCTTTGAGCCTCATTCAGGTTATACTAGACATTTCGCAACTCTTAGTGAAGTAACTTTCCCAAACCTTGACAGACACCTTAAAACGATGCCTAAACCCAAGCTGTGTCAATGGCATCAAGATTCCCGAATGCTTTTTAAGTCTACTCAACAGCGTGTATCAAGTGCATTTTGTCTCATATAAATTACGGATCACTCAGAGATTGGTGGAAGATATCACTAATCCAGAGAGGGTTTGTAAAATTATAGAAGACGAACACAGAAGGGCTCACCGTAATGATAAAGAAAATGGATTACAAATACTAGAAAATTACTATTTCCCCCACATGAGGATCCTTATTCGCAATTACACCAGAAGTGTGAAATTTGTAAGTTAAATAAATATGATAGACACCCCAGTAAACCCAAAATACAGTCGACACCCATTCCTTCATATGTTTGCGAAATTTTGCATGTCGATATCTTTGAAATTCAGAGTTATAAGTTCATAAGCTGCATTGATAAATTTTCAAAATTCAATAATTTGAGGACTAAGTTGGCCAAGGTTCTTCATTATTTTACAGTGCCACGAATGATAGTGTCACACAATGAAAGGGGATTCCTAACCCCAACAATACTTAATTTTCTTAGATCTTTAAACATTGAATTCAATTTAATTCCCACTCAGAAAAGCGAAGCTAAAGGACCAATTGAAAGGTTTTATTCAACATTAATAGAAATATATTGTTGTGTGTCCAAGGAAATAAAGAATCTAAGTCCCGAGGACATGATAAGTATTGCGGTAGACCGCTACAATAATACAATACACTCAGTAATTAAGAAAAGACCTGCTGACATGTTTTTTAACAGAGCAGAAAGATTTAATTTTCAACAATTAGTAAATTTTCGTGATCAGGTAAACCAGGATATACGTGGTCTTATCGAAACTAACCAAAAACGCACTAACGATCGTGTAAACAAAAACAGATCTGTTCCAATCAATCTAGAACAAGATCAAGAAGTATTTGTAAGAGACAAGCGGATTAAGTCTAAGCACAAACCGTTATATAAAGAACACAAGGTTTCCACTAACAATCGCGTCACATTTAATACTAACAATGGGGGGAAATATCATAAGTCCCACATAAAAAAACCGGGATAATCCTTGCACTTGCCAATGAGCCATTAGGATAAGAGATAATAATTTAAAAATCTAATTTTTGAATAAGATTCGTAACTTTAAACATAGTTAAATTTTATTATAAGCTATAATAACCATTAAGGAACTATTTATAAAAAAAATGTTTTGGATTTGTATTTCTATTGATTTAATTTAATTGGGAAAATGCGTTATGGGATCTAATCATTTTCTAATTGTATTTGAAGTTATGAATTTTACCTGTATTAACTTATATTTTACTACGATGCCTATCAAATATTTGAGTACCAAACACCACTAGTAACTGTAAAAAGTGCAGACGGCTGGATAATTAATGGATACCTTAACATCGTGCACGTGATAAATCTGGACAGGCTGGAAGGACTGTTTCATGCCACAGTAGAAGTTTTTTCTTCTATTGAAAATAACGAATTGAACAAAAAAAAACGTTCGAGGTTTTCCTTAATAAATCCTACGAACGATTAAATTCGATAAAGGATGTCACAAGGAGTAAGAGATCCATAGATTGGATTGGTTCAGCATGGAAATTGATTGCAGGAAATCCAGATGCAGCAGACTGGAACCAGGTATTACATAGCCAAGAAAAGATAATAAACAATAATGAACATCAGTACGTGACCAACAGCCAATTATTTGAAAAGACTAATGAACTTGTAAAAAAAATTGAACACCTTGGTGGGTGATATTAATAATAAGATTTCCAAATCCGAAGTTGAGGAATTTACCCAACAAGCTCTTAATCAATTACTCATTGTAAAAGAAGATATCAAAGAAATAGTACGCGCTTGCCAACTAGCAAAGAGCGGTTTTATAAATACAAACCTTTTAGACATGAAAGAAATTCAACGTGTAGTCGCTGAAATGGACTCATTACCATACAGTAACGAGATTGAGGCCGTTGAATATGGAAAACCAACTATATTTTCTATTGGAACGTCACTGCTGTATGTCTTATCTATACCCAAGGTGAACTCAAAGAGATTTGACAAAGTGAAGGCGGCCATAATTCAGAACAGACAACTCGATCTACAGTATGGTGCAGTCCTTATAAATCATGAAAAAGTATATGCTATCAAGGACAGCTGTATGACAATCAATGGAAATTGGAAACAGAACATTTATAAATGAAAGAATCACCAATATCCAAGCACTTCCGCCCTTGCTTGCCAATGTTTATGAAAAGGAACGCAAACTTGACGTCAACCTGTTACAAGAACTCCATGAAAAAAATACTGAACATATTGGACATTTAAGAAACCACCTAAAACTTTCATTTTTGTCACACATAGCGGACTATCTTTTGCTGCTAATAGTTGCGGGCATTTTAGCTGTCCTGTGGAGGTACATCCGGACCTACGGCTAAAGAGTAAAATTGATCAGCGGGACGCTGATATTTAAGAGGGGGAGGGGGGGGGGGGTGAGTTAACACCCTTAAGTTAAAAACCTTAATAATTATAGTTAACACCTTGATAATTTTTTATAATTTAAAATAAGTTTGTTGAACTCGCATTGTGAAATCATTTTGCAATACAACGCGTGTTGTAACATGATCCGCACTTAAAGCATATAATCACAATTGCATTATTTCATGTAAAAATGCAACATACGCATTTTCCCACAATATTTAGAACTAAGAACTTTCAATAAACCAAAATTGAAGGAATACAATTAATTCAATTCTGGTTCCGTAGAAGACAAGTTCAAATAAAATTGTTTCCTAAATTAATAAGTGTGTTTCCTTGTAATAAGTTTTGCCGTGTGAGTACACGAGCAGTCAGGCACCTCTGGTCGCCTGACTGCTAACCCTTTTTTTATTTCAAGGAGTAATCCTTGTTTAACTTATATATATAATCACATACATGTAATCTTTTATAATTTCCGTTCCCACAAAGTACCAGACGCAAACGTCAGCGCATTTCTTTGATCGCGATTTTGAGTTTAATAATGATTCTTTTAATAAACAAACTTCTACTGTTACGGCATGAAGCAACAACAGGTAAATGTGCTTATTGTGCACATTTGTTCTTTCTCACCACAAATTCGTTTTGTTAATTTTAAGTTCAAGTTGAATTAAGTTAGATTTAAAGAGTTAGTTCTTAATAAAGACTCAAAAGCAACAGTCAGTTGTTTTAATTATTAATGGCGCAGTCGGTAAACGAAATAGAGAAATGATCAGTTAAGAAAGGAAAAACTATCAGTGAAATAAAATAGAAAGCTATAAGTCTAAGGTGTGGTATTTATAAGTAACTAAGAAAAAACCCAAATGAAAACTTAATACAAGAAAGTTAAACTAAGAACTATTGGTGCATAAAAAAGAAGCATAAAAAAAAAAAAAAATAAATAAATGCAGTATAAAAACATAAAATAACTCAACAACTAAACACAGTTATTAAACTTATAAAATAAATTAAAATAAAAACAATTTTTGAATTCACTTTTAAACAAATGCCAGAAGTATGCAATATATTCGTGCTTGAAATAATTCGTAAGCAAAATAAACAAGAACTTTAAAACAAACAAACACAAAAAAAAAAAAAGAAAAGATAATAATAAAGCGAAAGAAAACGACTTTTACCTAAAAAAATAAAATAAGTCAACAAGAAGGAAAAGAGATCAACAACATAGAAATCCTAACTAAGAGGCCAACATTTCCCAAGGCATCATCTAAACCAAAAGAAGGAAGGAAGCATCAACGTTAATCATCTTCTAAAATCCAGAAGTCTAAGCAAAGAGTTTAAGCCAACCAAGAGAAGAAGCAGAATTAGTTTTAACAAGTAAAGTAACATTTTTAACATAGTATTTAAGTTAATTATTAGAAGTAATAGTTTGAAATAGTAGAAAAAATAGATAAAAGAGTAACAATAACAAAAAAAAAAAAAAAAAAAGAAAAAAAAAATGGATCAATTTGAGGTAGCTAGGAAGTGTATTTGTTCCATACAACAATTTAATGGAAATACGTCAGATCTACCAAACTTCATTAAGCGAATAGAGTCATTAGCCTCCATTATGGAACCCCTGACAGTAGAGCTGAAAAGAATTTTATTGGGTTACATAGAAGACCGATTGGTGGGTAGGGCTAGAGACTCTCTATCCAGGAATGGCCAAGTCCAAACCTGGATGGAATTACGAGCAGTGCTGATTAGGGAACATGGTGATCATACACCGAGAGAGAGAATTTTAGACCAAATAACTCTGTGTCGATGCACAGATGGAATAAACAAATTTTATTGTAAATTAAATGAACTTCTGGTTAGACTTAACAATTCCTACTTGCTTGATGACAGCTTAACGACACTTCAGGCTACAAGGAATAAAAATCTGGTTTTAGAGACATTTAAAAGAAACTTGCCTGAGCCAGTAAAGGGAATAATCATTGGTAGAAATCCAGCTACCATGGTAGAAGCTTATGCAATAATAGAAGAAAATGGTTATTTAAATTTTTCCGGACTCTCACTCAATAGCGCAAATCGCTATAATAAGAAACAATTTCAAAGCAGTAATATTGACAACTATAGAAGAAATGATTCGGAAATAAGAAATTTTCGTTATCCACAACGAGGCGGAAACTTTCGTCAATTGGATAGTTTTCAGCCAAATAATCAGAATCTAGGAAATAATTATAGAAATAATGTAGGGCAAGGATCTTCGCAATCACGTAGAGGTAATTTTTCCGGACAATCGCGAAGGTTACAAATGCCACAAAACGCTCGAAATGAACCGGATCAAGCAGTTGAACCAATGGACATTTCGAACACTTTTCAAAATTTTCGGACAAGGGGCCCTCCAGATACATGCCCTATATAGTTATCGATAACCCCATTAGAAAACTTAGATTTATAATAGACACTGGGGCAGAATTTAGCATTGTTAATCCTGGAGTATGCAATGAGAAATGGAAATCGGCCATAAATATAACACTTAAAGCATGTAAAAATGACATTATAATTAAGAAAAAGTGTACAATACCACTTTTTAAAGAGTTTGGACTCAAAGACTTTTACGTGGACTTTTTAGAATACAATTTCTCTGATAGATTCGATGGACTCATAGGTAATAACATTTTAGTGAACCTTGACGCCAATATTTCCTACAAAGACCGAGTAATTTCGACAGAAAACGGCATAATTAAATTATTCTTTAACAAGGAGGAGGAAGAATATTACAACCGTTCTGTTAATGAATCAGGTATTTTGGCAGGTGAAGAAACAAATGTTTTTCATAACACTATACAGTCCAGAGATTTGATGCAATACATAAATGTGGACCACCTTAACGAAAGGGAAGTGAAAAGCTTGAGAAGTTTACTTCTTAAATACACAAATACATTTTACAAAGAAAATGACGATTTGACTTTCACCAATGAAGTCAAACACAAAATCAAAACCACGAACGACATTCCAATATATACCAAATTATACAGATATCCCCAGGTACATAGGGAGGAGGTTGACAGACAAATAGCGGAGATGTTGAAGCAAGGTATTATAAGACCCTCTCGAAGCCCGTATAATGCACCTATATGGGTAGTACCCAAAAAAAAAGACAACTCAAACGTTCAGAAGTGGCGTATAGTCGTTGATTATAGGAAACTCAACGCTTTAACTATCGATGATAAATTCCCCATGCCAAACATGGAGGACATGTTCGACAAATTGGGACGGTGTAACTACTTCACCACGATTGATCTGGCCAAGGGTTTTCATCAAATAGAAGTGGATAATCTGGATATACCTAAGACGGCGTTCTCTACTTCGACAGGGCATTATGAATTCTTGAGGATGCCGTTTGGGTTAAAAAACTCTCCCGCTACCTTTCAGAGAATGATGAACAACGTCCTTGGCGATTACATAAATAAAATTTGCGTCGTTTATCTTGATGACATTTTGGTGTTTTCGACATCTATTGAAGAGCACTTGAATTCGCTAAGGCTGATTCTTCAACGCTTAAGTGAGGTTAATCTCAAGATACAACTCGACAAATGTTCATTTTTGCAGAGACAAACTGAATTTTTGGGACATTTGGTTACTGATAATGGTATTAAACCAAATCCTCAGAAGGTAGAGGCAATCCAAAAAATAGAGCTACCAAAGACAGAAAAAGAAATTAAATCGTTTTTGGGAATTACTGGTTACTACCGGAAATTCATTAGAGACTACTCGAAAGTAGCCTATCATATGACAAAGTATTTGAAGAAAGGTGTAAAAATAAATACTTCCGACAGGGATTACATTAACGCATTTAAGAAACTTAAACGGCTCCTGATGAATGACCCAATTCTCATCTACCCTGACTATTCAAAGAGATTCACCCTTGTTACAGATGCATCGAATTTTGCGATTGGCGCTGTTTTGATGCAAACCGAAAAAGTCGTTTCATATTATAGTAGAACATTGAATGAACACGAACGTAGATATTCTGCTATAGAAAAAGAACTGCTCGCTATAGTAGCAGCAACTAAGTACTTCAGACAATATTTATGGGGTAGAAAGTTCACTATTAAGACGGATCATAAACCTTTGATTTGGCTGGATTCACTGAAAGAGCCAAATCTGAAACTGCAACGATGGAAAATTAAATTAAATGAATTTGATTATGATATCGTACATGTTAAGGGAAAAACAAATGTGGCGGATGGTTTGTCAAGATTACCAAATTTGGAAGTAAATAATGGTGAATTGGTTTCGGAGGAGGAAGGTCAAAACGACGCAAGTTCGAATTGTGCGACCATACATAGCGGAGAAGAGGACAGCTCTTGCTGTATTTATATTACGGAAAAACCGATTAATGTTTACAAGAACCAGCTACATTGCCGAAAGGGATCTGCAGAAAAATTCGTTATGCAAATTAAGAATGGAAAAGTAAAAAAATTTTATTGTACTCGCTGATAATAGTGACATATTAACGATACTGAGGAAAGTGCTTAAAGATAAAGGCGTCATGTGTATCTTTTGCGAAGATGATCGACTTTTTGCACGGCTTCAGGATGTTTATGTGCAATTTTTTTCCAATAACAAAAATTTAAGAGTGCTAAGATCCACGAAAAAATTAATTGAAATTGCAGATGGAGACGAAGCCTTAAAAATAATAAAAGACGAACACTTGAAGAACAATCACCGGGGCATTAATGAGGTATTTCGAGAGCTGAGGTCTAGGTATTACTTCCCTGGATTGGTGAACTTAATAACGAGATTTATAAATAATTGCGAAGTTTGTCAATTGGCTAAATTCGATAGAAGACCTGCAAAGGTTCCATTTCAGGTGACTGAATCACCAGGCTGTTTTAACGACATTGTCCACATGGATATTTGGTTCCCATTTCGAAACGTGATGTTTTTGACAACTATAGATAAATTTTCAAAATACGCAACAGTACATAGACTAACCGATAGAACGTGGCTTTCTATACTAACTGCACTCAAAGAAAGAATAAGATTTTTAGGAAAAATGAGAAAACTTGTCTATGACAATGATAGGTGCATGCTTCACGAATCTGTTAAATTGTTTTTGACCGAAAATAGCATTGAAACTCATGTGACGACCGCTCACCACAAGACGGGTAACGCGGATGTCGAACGTCTACATGGCACACTAAATGAACACATTCGAATTGTTACAGCTGATACAACGGTGACAGATGAAGATACCGAGGACAAGATACATAGGATAATTACAATTTACAACAACAGTATTCATTCGACGACTAAACTACGACCAATTGATTTTATTGAGAAAAATTTCGACAGAGAAAATATCCAAGAGCTTGCAGAACAATTTAGGAGAGAAAAAACTCTTAAAATTAATAGATTAAACGAAAATCGAAACAAAAATTTTAACTTGACCGATACAATTGTACAGAACAGAGACATACAGAAAAATAGTCCCAAATATAGAAGACTCTTACAGTTCGAGAAAGACGGTAATTATGTAATAGACACTAGTAATAAGAGAAATAAGAAATACTACAGAACTCAAATGAAACGCAGGTTCAAACAACAGATTTAATGTTTTTGCAGAATGAACTTCTTCACTGTTATCATACTGATGCTGGTGGCAGGATCAATGGCAAACAAAATTGAAACTTATCAGATAAGTCCAGATAATGGATTTGTGATTTATAAAATGGAACCTGAAGCGGTGGTGGACAAATACTTTAATGTGTTGCATGTTGTGGATTTGGAGGTTTTCGAATTTTGCTTAGAAAAGATAGAGGAAAATTTGGTAAAGCTTAACCTCGTTGACGAACACGATATCGACTTGATTCGGCGAGAAATTAGACTGGCAAGAACGGCTCTATCAACACTGATTCCACACTCCGATAGAAATAACAGAGCAAAGAGAGGACTGATTAACATTGGTGGATCGTTTTTGAAGGTGTTATGGGGAACAATGGACGATGATGACGCAAAGGAAATTTATAATCATCTGACAACATTGGACGACAACGCAAAACAGATGACTGACCAAATGAACAAGCAAGTGGAAATCAATAATGAACTAATTAAGAATCTTGATACTGTGGTGAGGAGTGTTAACAAACAGCAAAATAGATTGAATGAGTTTTTGTCAAATATTACAGCTAGAACAAACAAAGCCCTGAATGTTGTGGAAAAGTTTAGGTTTGTTTTGCAAACATATGCCGATCTTAATATTCTGAACGGACAGATAGAAAAAATATCAGACGTTGTTGTGATGAGCAAGCAGAACATATTGCCGCATGACATACTGACTGAAGAAGAAAGGGTTAGATACAATATAACAGTGGAAACTTTACCTTACCTCAAAACGGGTATAGTGTTTTTTGAAGATAAATTAGTTTTCGTGCTTCAAATTCCGAAGTTTACAACGGAAACATACTTTAAAGCCCTCATTATACCGTTCCCAAATGATCGCTGTGAGGAGTTGGACTTGTCAATAGAAGAAGTGTTGGTGCAGGGTGATATGGTATACAAAAACAGAGAAAAATTAATAGTAAAGAAAAACCTCTTGATCCATGATAACAACTGTGTAAGAGATTCTTTCAAGAAAAATAATGATTGTAAACTTAGAATAAATAAAGAACCAATAATTAAAGAAATTAAGGCAGGCCTTGTTATGACAAAGTCAATTGAATTTGCCAAAATAGATCACAATTGTAATGATCAACCATATTTTGTTAAAGGAAATAGTATTATTAAGTTTGATAACTGTACGATTAAAATAAAGGAGCTTGTGTTTGAAAATTTGTTCCATAGATTTAGTCATGGAGTGCTTATACCTTTGAACTATGTAAATTTTACAAGGAACATCAATAACTTTACTTTGGAAAGAATTCATCTCCAGAGTATGAAGAATAGAGAAATCATTAAGTACATTGAATTTAAGAGTAACGTAGCACAGGGTACTACTATAAGTTTGGTTGTTATACTTTTAATAATAATTGTAATTTTAACCATAAAAATTAAGTGTTGTAAAGTGAGAAAGAACAAAATAGAACTAAAACTGAAAGACTACCCCGATCCATTTGCCCGGAGAGCAAACACTAAGGGTGGGGAAATCACATACATGTAATCTTTTATAATTTCCGTTCCCACAAAGTACCAGACGCAAACGTCAGCGCATTTCTTTGATCGCGATTTTGAGTTTAATAATGATTCTTTGAATAAACAAACTTCTACTGTTACGGCATGAAGCAACAACAGGTAAATGTGCTTATTGTGCACATTTGTTCTTTCTCACCACAAATTCGTTTTGTTAATTTTAAGTTCAAGTTGAATTAAGTTAGATTTAAAGAGTTAGTTCTTAATAAAGACTCAAAAGCAACAGTCAGTTGTTTTAATTATTAATATATATATATATATATATATATATATATATATATATATGTATATATATATATATATATATATATATATATATATATTGTTTAAGTACGTAGTCGTCAAATCGCGGTTTCACTGTTTTTAAAACTTTTAATAAAATTTAAGTCATCCTTGTTGGAAGCCTTTGGGTGTTCCACGAGTGAAGCGGTAACCGTATTTAAATGTTGTTGTGTCCATAAAGAATATAAAGTAAATACTTTTACTTTACTTTCTATTTGGATCGCCATCATTACACTTCGTGTAAAGTAATTACTGCCTATTTTCAAGAACCTTTACAAGGAAATTATTGAAAAAATACCAAAATTAAATAAAGCTTATATATGTTGAATTAATCTAAAATTCCTTGTGTTTTCATTTATTTATATGAATTATCATACCCATCGGATATAGATCGAAACATTGGTTCTCCGCACCGGATTCTACAAGGAATTAAATTCAACTACACATCCTTCACGAGGAAGCTTTATTAAATTTTCAAATATCAATTTTGGTAAATAAAACTAAGGAAAACAGGTTAGTAAGTTGTTATTAGAGGTGGTTGATTTATAGTGAAGTAAACATAAAACAACAACACACTGTCCCATATGCAAATGCAAATACACACATTCTTGAAAAATTTGCACTTGCATATGATAACAGCTTTGATTATATTAATAAAATAGTGTCGGTAAAAATAATTTTTAATAATTAATTTGCGATTTACACAACATATATATTGAGTAAATCAAGAGTGAGTTTGTTTACGCGAATAACCACGCAAAAAGAAATCAAATAAAATTCGTAAATAGAAAACATAATAAAATATTTGATTTCGATATACATACGTATGTATGAATATATAAAAAAATCTTCGTATCAAGAGAAAATAAAAAGTATATATGTAAGTACATTACATATATATACATACATACGTGTATATATACAGAGGTGGGGAAAATAAGCTGATCTGTTAAAATACTTGAAAGAATTTAATCTTTTCGTGATGCAATTGCACATAAACTAAATAAATTAAATTTATTAATGATAATTTTATTATATAATATTTATATTTATTAAATATATTATTATTAACATTATAATGTTATTATATATTAACCTCCGGTAAATTAAATATTTTTGACCACAAGCATTTTGAAATTGATTGGTTTTTTTTTTTATTATCATATTTCCTTTACTTCGGTGTTCTATCTGCGATACTTTCATGCAACAACTTGTGATATTTTGAAAATAAGAACTTTTAAATTTATTTCTGAACAAATCAATAAAATTACAGTTTCACTCTATTCTATTATTTTCATATATTAAATTATTCCACAATGAAACATTTTGAAAGTTTTATACGCACCTATACATTAGAAATAATGAATGAGGAATTAAAATCATTGAAAATGGAATAGAGGATCTTGAAGCTTTAGCAAAAGGCAAACCTGAAGAATTAGAAGCTGCAGAGGTAAAATACGAAAACACTGCATGCTTATGCGCGTTGTATGAAAAATATTCGAATTAAAGGTGATGAATTAAAAGATAAATCTGAAACAAAAAATACAGTATCCAGTGATAATGTGTTTCATAATTTACCATTACCACCATGTGATACTGATATTTTTGAAGGGGATTATCTTTCATGGCCAACGTTTAGAGATCTTTTTATGGCTTTGTATATAAATAATAGTCGCCTCAGTAACATTGAAAAATTATGTTATTTATTGAAGAAAACTAGCAAAGAGGCTAAAGAAATTGTATCGAAGAGTACGTTAACGAATGGAGGATTTGATATCGCGTGGAATAGTCTGAAAACGACATACGAAAATCCTCGAATCGAGCTCCGCTCTAAAAAATTTGCAACGTGGTGTTAATGGGTTTTTGACTGTCAATTTATGAAATTGATATCACAAACTGGGATCCTGTTATTGTATTTATTTGTATTCAGCGATTGCCTTCGAATACAGTCGCTCTATGGGAGCATACAATAAAGGACAAAGGTGCCTTGTCCCTTTGACAAGATTTGAACCTCTTTTTAACTGAACGAATTCAGACGTTAGATTGTATACGCGATCTTACCAGTTCAGAAAATGAAAAGAAAATAAATGATAGAAAAATCAAAGCTCATGTTTCGACAAAAGGCTCTTCGGCCTCGTGTGTTTTATGTGCTAAGCAAAATCATTTGTTAAGATTTTGCCGTCGTTTTTAAAATATTTCTGTTTCTGAGAGATTTTCCAACATAAAGAAGTTTCATTGTTGTGTAAACTGTCTTTCGAAATCTCATGAAGTCAAAGATTGTAAAAGCGAACATCTTTGTTTCAAATACAATCAGAAACATCACACTATGCTTCATAGGGAATTTCCTATCAATAATTCCGTTGAAGTACATTTATCAAACAATTCAAACACAAATCATGTTTTCAGATCCTCTGATTTGGGCTTAGAGATGCCTTCGACATCAGCTGCTGCTCGCTCTAATTCTAATCGTCAAGTTTTTCACCTCTCACAGAATTCGTTTGTATTGTTGGAACTGCGATGGTCTCCATTATTTGCCATGATACAAATTATCCAGCAAGGGCCTTAATAGATCCAGCGTCTGAAACTTCATTCATATCTGAGCAATTGCGACTTCCGTCATATTCTACGAATGTAAAGATTTCCGGTGTTAACAGAGAAGCTTCTACAATTAGTAGGTAAATTTGTACTATTAGAGTGGGATCGCCATTAGATCGAGAACTTACGGAGACGTGTGCTTTCGTTTTACCTGCTATATCAGGTAATCTGCTATCTTTTATGTGTCCTTCGGATATTAGAAAAGAATTACCGAATTTGCAATTGGCAGATCGTAATTTCCATAAAAGTAGATCAAGAGATTTGTTACTTGGTGCAGATTTATATCCCCAAATGATTCTGGGTGATGTTCGTTGAAATATTTGAGAATCGTTAATGGCCCAGAAAACTGTATTTGGATGGATTTTAACGGGTCCACTTAACTTTTCAGCAAATGATTCTGTTAATGTTTTTTCCACTGCTGTATTTCGATCTATTTGATTTCCTATTTTTGTTTCATTCCGTCTAATTTTTATAGCAAAGAACAACAATATAAGCAACTGCATTTGTTTACAAATTAAAAATTTCTTTATAACACAAAAAAAAAATTTAGGAAAAAATTAAATTAAATAAAACCTATTGAAAATCAAATGGCAACAACACCTTAGCAGAAGAAAATTTAAGAAGAAAGCAATTGCGAGATTGTTCAAATCCATTGGATTTGCCATAAGATATGCATGTAAAAATATTAAAAAAAAAATCGTTAATAGGAAAGTTTTCTCAAGGTTTCGGCCAATTCTCTTCCATTTTTAGTGTGACTATAAATATATATTTCTAAGATGTATTTTATTGTATCAGCAGCCTTGCGTATATTTTGAAAAATTCTACTAGATGTAAAAGGAGCCGCTTCAACAAAATTTGCATCATTTGGCTTTATTTTACGGTTTGCAAAACTCGTGTTTGTTACCTTGTGCTTCTGATAATGAAGATCACTATTTGTATTCCTTCCTTTTTATAAATATAAATCTGGTTATATGGACCACCACCTGCAGCTAAAACTTCTTTTTTATTAGTTGAAATGTTCTTCTTAATGGCAGCTTTTCAACAAAAAAATAAACCTCTAGCTACATCGACATAATTTTGCATAAAATCTATTCCTGCCGAGAGTTCTTGTGACGTCTGCTGACAAGAGTATATGGAAATTATCTCAAATTAATTTAATTTTAACAAAAGTTAATCTAACTTATATATTATCATTGAAATTTTAACTAACGATGTAAAAAATCAGTTTATGTATGATTGTTTTAAATTAAGTTTCAAACAGATGTTTTCATTTTATACCATACAGTAAAACGATAGTTTTCTGTTTGAAACAAAATGGATTTTGAAACTGATATGACAAAGGGATTCAATCACACCTTTTATCGTTTTTAAATCGTTTTGGTATCTTAATAGTTTTTCATTACATACCTGAATATGACATTTATTTGTTGGGTGGTTAAGCACTGTCTCTATGCATTTCATTGGCGCTTTTTACCAAAGTTAAAATTATATATATATATATATATATATATATATATATTATATATATATATATATATATATATATATATATATTATATATATATATATATATATATATATATATATATATATATGCATATATATATATATATATATATATATATATATTATATATATATATATTTATATATATATGCATATATATATATATATATATATATATATATATATGCATATATATATATATATATATATATATATATATATATTTATTTATATATATATTTATATATTATATATATTTATATATATATATATATATATATATATATATATATATATATTTATTTATATATATATATATATATATCTAGCAGACTTTAAAGTCTACTGACGATTTAGTAAAAAGCGCCAATGAAATGCATAGAGACATTGCTTAACCACCCAACAAATAAAAAAATAATATATATATATATATATATATATATACATATATATATATATATATATATATATATATATATATGTATATTAATTTATTTATTATATATGTATATATATATATATATATATATATATATATATGTATATATATATATATATATATATATATATATATATATATATATGTATATATATATATATATATATATATATATATATATGTGAATATAGTATTTGCCGTTAGTAGGTATCCATTTTTGCAATATATCCTCTAATAATGCAGTTTTTTTTATTTATTTATTTAAATCATATTAACCTTATATAAATATAAGGCTAATATATATACGTATTATATACTAAGTATATAAAATGTAGCACTAGCTGCTTGGGCTATCGGCTATGGATAAGATAAGAAAGAGAAACATAAAAAAAATTCATATTCTTATATTAAGTTGGGAAATATACTTAGAGATAATGGAAATACTTTCGAGACTTGGTTCCTTAAGTAAGTTGAGACCGTTATTGGATAGAAACTTCGTTAGGAGTGTAGTAAGATTTGGACAGTTTGATAAGATATGTTGTACCGTAATACTAGATCCACAGTAAGCACAGTTGCTACTTAGGTTTTTGTCCATTAGGTGCTGATGTGTGGTAATTGTGTGCCCCATTCGTAAACGGGAGAAAATTTTAATACCGTTTTTGTTGATATCTGTTGGGTATATGGGTATTTTTAGATTAGGGTTGATTTGTGAATAGTGGGGGTGGTGATAGCCCCTCAAATCCGCGATTCTCCGTATCTGTAATTCCTTCGTGATAGACTTAGTTATATCCAGTCTTTCGATCAAGGGGTCATTAATTGTTGGTGCTGTGCATGCGTGTTTAGCGGCTGCGTCTGCAAAATTATTGCCTTCAATTCCGACGTGCCCAGGAATCCAAAATAATTTGATTTTGCTTTTGTTTTTGTATTTGGTTAATAGGTCCCTAATTTTATTTGTTGATCGCCACTTATTGTTTCTTAAATTATTTACTGCAGATATTACTGATAAACTGTAAGAATAAACAATAGTTTTTTTCTTAGTCTTACTGGCAATAATAATTGCTTGCAAAATCCCAGCTGCTTCCCCAGTAACGATAGATGTATGTTCACTTAATTTTTTTGACACTAAAATTTTTCCCTTCTGATCAACGACTGCGTATGCTATGTTAAAATTATCTTTGGAAGCATCTGTGAAGAGATACTGCCATTGCGGACTAACAAAAATGGATGTTGTTTCCTGAAAGAGCTTTTTGTAGGTGTCGTCTGTCGTGATTTGTTTTTATACACTGAAAGGCTATTGTCGCAGGCCCTTGGATCATATGCCCAAACAGGATTTATAATATTGAATTTGGAAAGCTTTTCCTTGAAGTTTATGATATTTTGGTTGACGCATGGTACATTATCAGGTATATGCAAAGCGAATTTATTACAACAAAGCATCTTTTTTGTGAAACACAATGTCAAAAATAAGGCGAATTAATTAATTCGCCTTTCTCAAATAAAATAAATTTTTTTTTTAACAATATTTAATTTTATTCATTGTTGTGTTGTAAAATATCAAAGTGGTGACGTAGGTATTGATTGTAGTAAAATTTATGAAATAAAACAAAATTTATATTTTAGGAGACACAGACGTGTTGTGGCTGTCCAAGAAGTTCAGAAACTCTACAGGTTCCCAAGAATCCGAAAAGGTAAGTGTGTGATAGATATAAACATCTTCCGGAAAAGTTTAAGTGGCAGACAGTGCTTGGAATTGATTCAGGACAAGCATTGTTTGCACTCATAAGTTTTCCTGCAGAAGTACATACCTTCGTGGCATTTTTAATAGTAAATTATCATATTATTAGTTTACATTTGATTATGGATCAATAGGGGTTTGCATCAGTGAAATACTGTCCGACGATGGAAGTCAAATGAATATAGTTTGGGAAGAGAGCAGAAGTGGAATAAGTTTAATGACTTCAGGTAATATATTTGTTCTGTTTATATCTCTTCACCTTTATTCAAACAATTTATTTTTTATTTTCTTTACTTTGTCCCCAAACAAGGCAGTTCGTAAAAGTGCACTAGCAGCCGGCGGTGGTACGAAACCACATCGTTTTCATCCCTTAGACTAGTTTTGAATGAAATTCGCCGCTATCAAAATAGAACTGGTTATGGTACTGGTAATGGCTCTTTAGGAAGTTAGTGAAGCTTATTTGATTGGTATTTTCCTAACTACCAATTTCTGCACCATCTAAATACTCTTGGCCAGACGAATTTGTGGAGAACGAGCTTAAATATTGGCTGACGACAATAATTACCCCTACTACCATCGTACAAGATGTTAACCATTTGTAAAAACAATCGGACCAGAAAATTTTTTTATAAAAAAGATTATATTTGTTTATTCTTACAAATATTAAATAAATAAAAATATTGTTGAAGTGATTGCTCAAATCCTTGTATATATTGTAAATAACTTATTTTGCAATGATATCACATCGCCAATTGTCCGTTTGTATAGAATTTTGTGAATGGTATTTGATTTCAGATATCGATAAAATAATTAATACTCATATAACTTTATTTTGAAATCAATGAATAAAAATTTCAACTTTATATTTAAAAATTTCAAACAACCAAAACATAGTAAACAGAAAACAAAAATGCGGCAAATTTAAGAAATTTTGACAATCAGTTCACTATCACCTGTGCTGATGCATATACCTGTTTATTGTACCATGGGTTGACGCATCTGTGTATAGCTGATTAAATTCTCTGTTTTCTTTTTGACTTTAGTACTTCCTGAGTGTCGCCATCTATGATTGAGTTATGGTACGATAAGAGCTTCGGTAGTAGTCGATTTACATTATCTAGATACTTTTCTTCTAATGATGGAAGTCCGGATTCTGTTAACAGAACTTGTATTGGAGTGGTTCTATAAGCGTATGTACTGGCCCTAAGAGTTTGGTGGTATATTGACTTAATTTGTCTTAAATCAGTTTTAGAGGCATTCCCATAGAGAAAGATACCGTAGTCTATTTTGCTTAACATGAGTGTTTTTACTAGATATTTGATAGTGTCTATGTGTGCAAAACTTCTCGTAGAAAGGTATTTTATTAAGTTTGTCCTAAGTGAAAGTGATTTTTTGAGGCTTAAGATATGTTTTTTCCATTGATACCTTCTATCAAATACAACTCCCAGTATTTTTTGTTCCTCTACACAGTGTATAGTGTGGTTGTGAATTTTTAGATTTGATGGACTGCAGCTATGCTTCCTGCATATCTGTAAGACTGATGATTTTTCTGATGAAATTTTTGCCCCTGAAACCTTGCACCAGTTTTCAATATCAATAAAAACTTTCTCCAATGTGTTATTGATTAACGAAATGCTATTGTTTTTGCATAGTATGTAAATGTCATCTGCGTAAAGACAATGATCAACAAACTTGTGTTTTTTTATTATATTACTAAGTTGTTTAAAGGCTATCTGGAAAAGCACTACAGACAACGGAGAGCCCTGTTGTATTCCATTTTCGAAAGGGAAGTTGTTAGACATTTCATTATTTACTCTTACTCTAATTATTCTGCCACTCAAAAAAAGACCTTACGTAGTTGAAAACTTTTGGTCCAATACCCCAGCTCTTCAACGAGTCTAGTATAATGTGAACCCCAATACGATCGAAAGCTTTCTCAAAATCTATACTTAGTATAGATGTGTGATTCTTGCAAGATAGGGTTTTTGCGACGTAGTGGTCGATGGACAGCAATTAATTTTTTACCCTCCAAGAACCAGGCTAGACGATTTGCGACCATTCTTTCCATGAGTTTGGTTAGACATGATAATAAAGAAATAGGGCGATATCCGTTGGCATCAGTTAAATTTCTGTTTGCTTTTGGTATAGCGGCAACTATTGCTGTTTTCCAGGAATGAGGAATAACTGCTGTGTCGAATATGTTGTTGTATAGATGGAGAAGTGTCTTCTTACTATGGTTTGTGAGATATTTTATCATATCATAGCATACTCTGTCATGACCAGGTGTTGTCCCTTTAACTTTTTTTATAGCCATTTGTAACTCGCACATTGTTAGTGGGCCATCTACTTTTAAGGCGTATGGATTCATGGCTTGGATGTTTGAGTAAGATAACACCGTTTTTTTTGGCTGCTGTGAAGCTTGTTGAGAAATTGCAGTCCAAAGAGTTTTCTGACCATTTTGTGCCAAAGAAATTTGCTATTTGTTTTGATTCCGTTAAGGAACCAGTATCAGTGTGCAGACTTGAAAAAGAATCCACTCTCTTCCAAAGAAGAGTTAGTGGAGAGTCCCTATTTATAGCTTTGGTAAATTTTTTAAAACTGGCTGTTTTGGCTTTTTTGCATTCGAGTCTGAACTTTGCGTTGGATCTCTTGTATAGTACTAAGTTGTCATGGTGGGGTTGTTTTTTGAAAGTTTGCCATTTATTCATTTTGTCTGCGCGGAACATTGAAAGTTCATCATTCCACCAAGGGACTGTTTGTCTTTGAGTGGGTGATGTTTGGGGAATGTGAAAATTTGCAGCAGTTCTTATGGCTTTTGTGATTGTAGCGTTGTCTTTGTTTGTGTTCCCTGAGAAAGTTTTGCTGCGTAAAATATTTTCAACAGTTTTGCTATATTGCTCCCAGTTGGATTTTTTGAAGTTGAATTTCCTTATATGAGTTTCGCAAGAGTTATTAGCCCTCGTGAGTATTGTTGTTTTTATAGGGAAATGATCGCTATGATGTAGGTCGTCGAAAGTTTGACTCGAGATTAGTGTCAGCAACGAGATTGAACAACCAGTTATATCAACGTGAATAAAAGTGTTGTGTGTAGAGAGATTTCTGTCATTAATTATACAAATGTTGTTAGAATTGAAGGAATTTTCAATGGTTAATCCTCTAGAGTTGTTGGATTGCGATCCCCATAGCACGTTCCAGCTATTTAGATCTCCAACTAAAATAATAGGAGTTTGTATATTTTTAAAAAGTTCATTAAAATCATTAGCCGTAAAGGTTTCGGAGGGCGGTATGTAAACAGATACAATGGTGAATTTTATGTTCAAAGTGACTTCTATTGAAATATTGAGCAGTTTAGATGTGTTGTAAATACGTTGGTGCGGGATATGATCACGAATGAATACAGCGATCCCACTTTTAGATGAAGTGTTTGCAGGGTTATTTTCGAAGTAACAGTGGAGCCGTTTGAGAGGGATAGGTATGAAGTTGTACGGACAGTGGGTCTCCAGTAAGGAAATAAAATGGGGGTGCTGCTCCTTCACAATTAGTTGAAAGTCAGTGAAGTTGTTGAAAAAGCCCTTAATATTCCATTGTATTATGTTGAAATTTATGTCCATTTTGTGGTTGCAGGTTCTAAGTTTCTTGTTATTCGGGGTGAAGTAGTTTTTCCAGTTTGTGAAGTAGTTAGCAGCCCTAGGTCGCAAGGCAGTCCACCCATCGCCGCCCTGCCGACCACTGTGCCGGATGCCCAATGCAACCCTAACCAAAGCATGGTCAAGAGTACACCAGTGACCCAACACACCAGCCAGTGAAGGGAGGGCGCATAGACTACCATACAGCCCATGGCGAACTCTAAGTCTCCTTCTCTACGGTGTCATCAATTGAAAACCGTCTATGTGTAATTCTAGGGGGATATCTGTATGCGATATGTTTGTTTGAATCATTATTGCTTGTTGATTTGTTTGTACTAGATGTTTCATTTTGTATTGTGGTAGTTGCGTTGTTTTTTGTGATTAATTTATTGGTGAGTACTTTGTTTTTGTCCATTATGTCTTCCAGAGGAGATAAAATGGATGTTGTGTTTGCTTTTGGCTTAAGAAATTCTGAGGTAGATGTTGTATATATTGGTGTTGTTGTTGGTATTGAATTTAATGTTTTATTTGTTGCTGAAATTATTATTGCGTTGTTTGAAATGGTGGGGCTTTCTGTATTGGTTTGTTGTCTGTTGTTTCCTTTCTTTTTCTTCTCTTCCATTGCCTTTTGAAGGTCTTCAGTAGGACTTTCGAATGATTCGACTGATTGTATTTTAGCTGCTGACTCTTTGTACGTGCAGTTGTTTATTGTTTTATGCCTTAGAATCTCATGTCGATGTTGAATGACGGGGCATTTTTTGTTATTGGATCGGTGTTGCCGTTTGCAATTTACACATTCTATTTTAGAACATGATTCTGGTTCGTGTATTGGTCAAGAGCAAATTTCACAAGTTTCGGCTCCATTGCAGTATTTTTTGGTGTGGCCTAACTTGAAACAGTTTTCACATTGTATGGGATTGGGAAAGAACGGTTCTACCTTGCAGATGAGGAAGCCAATTTTAATTTCTTTCGGTAGACTGTACTGGTTAAAATGTAGAATATGCAGTGGGGTGTTTGTTACCTTTCCTTCATTG
Organism: Linnaemya vulpina; assembly: GCA_963675445.1. Classification (NCBI taxonomy): domain Eukaryota; kingdom Metazoa; phylum Arthropoda; class Insecta; order Diptera; family Tachinidae; genus Linnaemya; species Linnaemya vulpina. The sequence goes on along the minus strand of OY776280.1, from coordinate 46,305,886 downwards.
AACCTTGTGATTTTTCTGCAATCGACTACACGTTGGTCACTAAGGCCTTCTATAATCTCTTGCTCAGAAAGTTCCTTTAGGGACGGTGCAAATACGACACCTTTGATGATATTAAGTGTAGGGTGAAGAAAACTCTCAACAGGACCAATGCCATTCAGTGTGTTTGTTTTCAGAAATCTGAATCTGCTTGCCTGGATTTCGTTTTTTGTTAATATTAAGAGATTACCGTCTTTAGTAAAAATGATCTTTTGAGTTGGTTCACTAGGTATGCCTTCAATTGCTTTGGAAGGCAAAAAAATGTTGACGTTCTGAAGCGGCTTATCGGTTACTTTGCTTTTTATTACGATGTATTTCGGGCATTGTCCCTTTTTGATAGTTACAGCATTCTGTTTTTGTATTAAATTTGGGAAGTCAGCAGAGTTGTTGATGTTATAACTAGAGTTGGTCTTCTTCCGTTTTGGTGATGGATCAGGGTCCAGAATTTTAAAATAACTACCTCCTGAGGAGGATTCCATGGCTAGAAACCAAACAGAAATTACACTTGGAAAACGATTTTTTTTTATTTTAAGCCTCCGAGAAATATATAAATTGATACTATAAACTTGGAAAAAAAAGGAAAAAACCGAAAGAAAGAGCGATGCAAGAGAACAGAAAAAACTACTCGATTGCGTATACTAATACGGTTCTATAAAGTGCGACTTTATACAGCAAGAGCCTTGAGTCGAATGCATGCAGTTAAATACTTATCCAAGTTATGTTTAATTATAATTGCAAATCGTAAAGATAATGAAACTTATTATCATTAATATGTACTTCACTACTATTAAGGGAAAGTAGCCAACCTACTTTACTTTTGAAATCGTGATTATTAATAGCTATACCCATACATATTTCCAGCTAGAGACAATATATATCTCAACACATAGCCTACTTTTAACCCGATATTCCCCACGGGATGTAGACTCGTGTCATCTGTGCCTCGCGGTTTCACCCGTGTAAGAAAACATTGTGATGTTGAGAAAAATTTGCTAACAAATTTAAAAAAGTTACGTAACTTAATTATCAATAGAATAAAGTAAAAAATCAATCAAATAATATTTATTGTATAAATAGACTATTAACACAATTGAAAAACTGCAAATAATTTCATGCACAACACATTTCAAGGTGCTACCACATTTTTCGCATAAGTTAATTGAAGTATTTAAATATGACTGAACAACTGAAAGCGTATTTAAACACAACTCAAGTTTATGGAAAAATTAACTAATTTTGTACTGAAATACGAAGTCAAAAACTACATTTTCAACTTGGTTTGTAATTCTATCACACATGAGCCCACACCATGTAAAAACTGTAAAAATGATAACAATGAAAAAAATATGAAAAATGTTTGAATCTAAATGCCATCTCAGTAACTTCCCGCTAATTTTGCCCACAAAGCTCTGGTTCTATCGTATGCTTTCGCGCGAGGTAACGACGATAGGTACAATAGTCACACAGAAAAACGATTAGCAAACGACGATCATGCATCGACATGATAATCTATAAAAAAGACACTTTCTCTAAAATGTAATAAAAGATAAATTTTCCTTTGTTAGAATTTTTAAGCATATGTATCTAATTGTATATAAAGGCATAAAGACATGACCAATTTTGTTGAAGTACAAAAATATCAAAGCAAAACTCATCATGTCCAAATACAGGTACTCTTATCTAAATTCATTTAATTTAAAAAATATATTTTTATTCTTAGTATTTAAGAAACATATTACAAAAATTTTCAGTTAAGTTTTAAAATAAGTCTTTGAACCAACTCAACAGACGTTGTGGAAAATAATATTTTTTTTATTTTAACTCAAAAGTAAAACTTTAATTGGCAATCCTGCCAATATATCATGTTTATATTCAGAATATCATGTTTATATTCTCTCAGTGGGCGGACTATTGGATTCCTTGACGCAGCAAGCACTCAAATAAAATTCTTCATCGAAGAAAAAAACGCAACCTTCATAGAAGGATACTAAATAATTTTTTCATACGAAGATTATAATATAAATGTTCCACAACAAAAAAGGGAGCTTCTACGATAAAAATCGACCGTTAGAAGGAACAAGTCAAACGAAAAAAATAACACAATTCGATATGAATGCCCTAGTACAACAAACGGCAATCCTGCAAACATCAATGGAAAATATGAAACTTGAACATGAAAGACAAGTAAGGAATTTTGAAGAACAAATCAGACAATGAAATCCATTCCTGCAAATCAAAGGGTACCAATAGAGCCCAACATTGCAGAGGAAAGCCAAGTGAAATTAGATGTATTCAAGTCATTACCCGACTTTGATGGAAATATCAACGAATATAGAATTTAGAGAGAAGACTTAAGTAGAATGATGGAAAGCATATTAAACTTGAGCAGCAAACCAATTTATGCTCAAGCACTCCAAATCGTCAAAACCAAAATAAAAGGAACTGCAGCACAAGTGCTATCGAACCATGGCACATTATTCAATTTTTATGCGGATACTCGACCACTATACATACTTCAAGATGAAATGAAGAGATGTGCTCAAGCAAGAAAATAATTGGGAGAACTCCATGATGACATAAATAAGTGCTTAGGTTCAATTATTTCGAAAATATCAATGTCTGGTCACATTAAGGCTGTAAGGGAAGCTATGGTCGCTCAAGCAAAAGAAGATTCCGTACGAGTTTTTGTAGCTGGAGTCAACAGCTCGTTCATCCAATCAACCCTTTACAGCAATTCACCTCATGACTTGGAACATGCATATACAGTCGCAAGAACGATTGAACACGACAATCGACATCAAAATCTAAGATTGTCATATGATACAATAACTCCAAAAAAGACATATAATAATGAACAGCGGTTTCAACAAAGAATACACCATAATCAATATCATCAGAATCATCAAAGATATTCTCAAAAATACCAGAATTTTTTCGCACCGAGACAAAATTATGAACAGCCCCGTCCAGAACCAATGGACATCTCACCAGGCAACACAACCTTTAGACAACCTACACATCACACTTGGAAACGACGAAGAGAGCCAAGCGGAAATTTCCAACACACCAACCACATGAGGAAGAACAATATTTTTTCTGAAGATGACACCAGAAGCATAACTGTTAGGTAAGGTTAGGTTAGGTCGAAAAGAGGGCTTGAGTTATCCCAATCCGCTCAGGGTTACACTCAGGCTTCCTAGGCCTGTTGTTGGCTCTATTATAAAGAATTCCCATTCTACTATTGGGAGCCTCCATTAATAACGTAAAAATCTTTCAATTTGATTACGTTATGAAACTAGTTTCCTCAATGTATCTTCTTAAGTTCCTCCAATTAGAACCCCTAAGAAATTCCATCTCCTGTATAATCTCCTGATTAAATGTTTGTCTTCTAACTTGGCTAAAAGCTGGACAGTAGCACTAGTAGTGCTCCAGTGTTTCGGCCTTCTCCTGGCAGACCCTGCATGTTATATCGTTAACGATACCCATTCGTGCCAGGTGATTTCTTAACGCTGTATTCCTGTTATTAAATAAACCATTCTTCGTAGTGCTGGCCTACTCAATGCTACGTCCATCTAGGTCCCCCCATAGGATTCTAGTCACCCTACCTACGGTAGAGTGCTGCCAATCTCTTGTATGCAATTCTATAGCCCATTGTTTCAGTTCCTTCTTAAAAACCTTAAATGGCTTTGGATTGTCTAGTGTGATGTTTGCCATTAATGCTCCCATCTTTGCTAGCCTACCTGCCTCAGTATTTTCAGCTATTCCTTGATGTCCTGGAATCCATATTATATCTATGCTACTACATTGCGTGTATGAGTTAATCTCATCCTTACATTGTAGTACACACCGAGATTGAACCGCATGATTTCTTAGGGCCTCGATAACTCTCCTACTATCCGTGAATATACGAACCAGTAGTGTGTTATCGATTTCCTTTAACCATTTTATTCCTTCCGCAATAGCCATGATCTGACTTTGAAATAGCGTGTTCTGATCCGGCAGGTGGAAGTATTTGCGAGAGTTACGACCCATGTCATAGAAACCTCCACCCGATCGGTCGCCAATTTTCATCCTGTACCAGTTATGAGCTAAATTTAGGGCCTCTATTGCCTTTTCACAAACAACCCTAGGATTGTTTCCCCTTATTAATATCGCTACATCGTCAGCATAGCAGACGGGAGGAAGCCCTTCCTGGGGTAATGGTTTCAGTATGTATCTATGGTATTTATGGTCACCACCCACAGTGGTGACCCCCCACAGTGGTATTCCCCATTGTGGCGTTCCGAAACATACGTTCCCTTCTATTCTTGTGTCGTTAACCTCACTACTTATATTCCTGTTCCTAAGAATATAACTGATCTATGCAGTCAATCTCTGGTCCAAGTCAAAATTACCTAGCGATTCAATAATGCTTGGGGCCGATATATTGTTGAAAGCCCCCTCTATATCGATAAATACAGCCATGGTGTACATACCCAATTCGAAGGTTCTCTGTATATGATACACAACTTCTTGTAGGGCTGTCTCAACAGACCTGCCCCTAATGTAAGCGTGTTGCTTAAATATCAGTATACTGTGCGGTATTCTTTTCTTCAACATTATGTCCACAATTCGTTCCAACGTTTTCAGTAAGAATGAAGTTAGGCTAATCGGTCTGTAAGCTTTCGGATTTGCATAGCTTTCCCTGCCTGGTTTTGGAATGAAGACAACTTTAGTCTCCCTCCATGCTAGGGGGAGTATATAAATTAGTAAGACAGATTGTGAATATATTAGCCAACCTATCCTCTATTAGATCTATACTTTTCTGAAGAAGAGCCGGGAAAATGCCGTCAGGCCCTCCTGCTTTATAGGGCGAAAAGCTTTTCACTGCTCTACATACCATTTGAGTATCTATCATTATCCTTGGATTGTCTATATTTCTAGGGGGTATGCCACTTTTGGACGGCTCTCCTGCCCTGTACGGAAGTGTGCCTTCATAAGAAATCCTAATAACTCCTCCATCGTCTCTGCCCTCTTGTCCTCCGAGTCGACAGGTGTCTCAGGTTGAGTATGGGTTTTCGACAAGAGTTTCTTTATTTTGAAAGCTTCACTAACGCTGTCTACCTGTCTGCAGAAACGCTTCCAGGATTCGCGCTTGGCGCCCCTTATTTCCTTATTGTACATGTTTAGTTTACTTCTATATTCTTCCCAGTATATATCGAGTCCCTACCTACGGGCCCTATTAAAGAGCTTTCTGATTTCTCTCCTGAGATTTATAGGTTGACCCATTTCGCAAGGTTTTTCCTTTGGGTTTCGCCTATTTCTGAGTGGACAACTGTCCTCAAAGGATTCCCTAATATCAGTACTCAGTCTATTTATCTCTGAATCTATGCGCCCTACAGTATATACTGGTGGTGGATAGTCCTGGAGTTTGTTCTGTAGACTATACCTAAATCTTGACCAGTCCGTCTTGGCACTATTCCTAAATACTATAGGGTTAGGATCAGGATGGTCTAAGGTCATAAAAATATAGCGATGATCCGAGAACCAATGCAATTCCGACACATTTCAATCGCTTATTTCATATATTAAGTTTTCTGAACATATAATGATGTCAATAACCTCTTCCCTAATTCTGTTAATGAAAGTTGGTTCATTCCCAGTATTTACTATGAAGAGGTTATTTGCCATTAAATATTCAAATAACGCATCACGTCTATTGTTGCAATTAGTGCTACCCCAAGAAGGATGATGCATGTTGGCATCACAGCCTATTAAGATATTCCTACATTTACTCCTCGCAGAATATAAGATTCGCCTCAATTCCGACTTTGGAGGAAGTGTCGGAAGCCATCAGCATGTTTCGACTGCCATTTACAAAAGTTGTGGCATCTGATGTTGATAATTCTGGGAAAAAAGAAAGTTTAATCCCTTATGACATAGTATGCATGCCCTTGCTCTAGCCTCGGTCTTTGCATAAAAAAGTTGATAATTACAGTCGTTCAACCCAGAAACCTTCTTAATTGTCCATGGTTCCTGTATGAACACAGCGTGTATCTTCCCTTTTGTTATTTTCTCTATCAGGGCTTGAGTCGCCGTTCTACTCCGATGGAGGTTTATCTGCAGTAGCAGCAGCATATTTATCCAAGGGCTTATGGGGGGGCCTCTTGAGACACACTGATCTCTGATTCCCCTTTTTCTTTAGGCTCCGCCTTATCTTTTTTGGCATTCTCAGTCGGGCTTACTGGCCAACCAATGGGAGTCTTCCCGACTTTGAAATATATGGCCGAGGTGGGATAAAAAGGCCTTCCCTTTTCGTACTTCAAGGCAGGCCATGGACGCTTTGACCAGACCCACCACGATCAAGGTGCTCGCATCGAGGCCATTGTTTTGATTGCTAATGATACTTGTTATGGCCTCTGTTTTCAGACTTCCACCCCATCCTTTTATATAAAAGGATGCCTGGGATTTCCGTCTTCGGCTTTCGAAGCTCCTCCAACGACTGAAGATGGACCAATGGCATAGGTCCATTACCCTATACTACCCTTCGTGAAAACCACGATTAGGACAAAAACAGAAGAACCCATTTGGACCAAGCAGTACCCATATTCCATAGCGGATAATGACTTCGTGAATAAAGAAATTGAGAAATTACTGCGTGACGGAATAGTTCAACGTAGTAATAGCCCATATAATTCACCATATAATTTGGACTGTTCCTAAAAAAGGACTAGATGAAAAGTGAAAACCAAAAAGGCGGATGGTCGTTGATTTCCAAAAAAAAAAATCTAATTCAAGTGACTGACAGATACATCATACCCGACATAAATATGACGATAAAAAATTTATGGAAAGCTAAATATTTTACGACTTTAGATTTAGAG